>WIXG01000687.1:0-26841 GCA_009869945.1 Mesaphorura yosii
GTGTCACGGATTTTGACCCCTATCTCCTCCCAAACCACTGAATATTTTTGAAAACTGTTTTCAAAAATGTATTCACGATAGTCCGGTTTAGGGGGTGGGCTAATTCTTTTTTGAAAAAAAAATGCAAAAACAAATTTGACTCTAACCCGACTTGAACTCACGGCCACTTAGTGGCCGGCTGATTCAGCTAGTGAAGTTTTAAACGTGCTGCGCTTTAACTCCCATTAAGATACAACTCACACAACTTACCTTCGCTGCCTTGGTTGAGATTACTCCTGACAAGTAGGGGCTCTGCTACGCATGCTGTAATGAATTTGTCATCCTTTGGTGCCCATTTTCTGTTGGGTTCGCATGTGATTCGTCCACACTGGCGTGAACAATTCAAGGAGAATGATTTCTCACAAGCTGCGTGCAGAATGGTGCGAATCGGGTATGAGTCTGTCGCTTGGCTCGCTGGACTTGTTTGTTTCAAGTGGTTTGAAGTTTTCTCGATCATGTAGAACCCGTGCTCAATCTTTGGGGGTGGACCACACGAATCCGCATCTGTTAAAGCACGGATTGAGAAAAACACTTTAATTGGCAATTATTGGTGCCAAACAGGCATGGAAAGCAAGATACGATGTGTTGTAAATAAATGAAGTCACGGTCACAGTACAAAATTTATTACCTTCATCGTAGTCTGAATTCAGGCTTCGTATGGGCAGCGGCTCTGCAACGGGAAAGCATCCTGCATTGAAATCTCCTTTTTTCACTGACCAACTCCCATCGCCCTCACAAATTATCCGTCCACATTGATGAGACGAGCAGTTTAATGAGAATGAAGCGTCGCATGTTGGCTTCAGGATGACTCCCAGAGGATATGATTCCGAAGCAGCACGTCCTGCAGACTTCAGCCGATTTCTTTCATTCAAGTAGTGCCCATGGTCGAGAAACGGTGGTGGACCACAGCCATCGGTCTCTGGAATGCAAAGAAAGAAAGAAAAAGATTAGATTAGGCATTAGAATCACCTCGTACGAACAATGAATGCTAATAGACTACCAGCTTTTCGACGTTTATCGTGACGCACGGACGAATTACCTCGAAATATCACATCAGACATGCTCATCATGTAATCTGACGTAGCATTTCGAAGAATTTCATTGAGTGTGGTCAGTAATCCTAATCATCAACCACAATAAAGTCTTTCGGATTTGATAGTTGAAAAGTGTAGAATCCACAGATGTTGCTTTCATGATGGTTCGTCTCGACCCAAATTAATCGAGAAAGCATGTAACAAAGCCTCTGATTACCAGGAATCCGAAGCAGGTTATCTTTTATCAACACTCATCTCTCAACATTTGTTAGGACTGTGGCAGAACGACAACGTATATGCCATATTGCATATGCTGAATTCAAATTCACTGCAACGGCACTCCGGCATCATACCACAAATAACTTTGTTTCGGAAACTTTCCAGTTGTGAAATTTCACTAAAATCTAGTTCACCAAAAGCTGAAATATCAAGCTGAGGGCATCGGCATAGAGGCCCGGTCGATTGTAAAGCATTATTAAAGTACACGACGAGCGGTATCAGAAAAACTTCAATTTTCTAAACGATTTACCGACGACACGATGAATGCTTTTCTATCTCTTCAACAAAAATAAAATCGAAGTGACGTACAGCGCAGTGCTCAACATCAAGTTACAGCTGGAGCTTAAGTACAAAGGCTAAAGAGTTAAAGTGCCAATGCTGTTAGCTGTGCTGGACAGATTTACAGTTGCAAAAACAGATCCATCATCCGTATAATTGCTGAACGCTGACAAATGTATACGCAACCAATCCAAGTGCATATGCATTAGAATTTATTTCAGCGGATTTCCTCCGATAAAATCCGCCAAATGCAAACCAGTACACTTGTCAGTCGTTGCGTGCCATATTGTTATATATTTCCAGTTTCAGGCAAGCCCTGCCTGGCCTTGTAATAAGTTTTCACTTTCCATAATTTGATAATTCGTAGTTGTACAGACGTGCGGTAAGGTGGGCAGTGGGCAATCACAATCTTTCGATCAGGTGCGATATAAATTATATGTTCCTAGAAATAATTGCCATGCATTTTCATCCGAAATAATTCCTCAGCCTTGAGACGTACACCACATCGAGTTTCATGTCAACATTTAACAAGATTTAACATTCACTCTATGACTTATGAGTACAGGATTCGAATTTACTTTCAGTCAGACGGACGGAATGCAATGAAATATTTGGGCTCACAGTCAAAGGACCTGCGTACGCTCAAATTAATTCCATTTCATGTCCAAAACCTTTAAATTTAAAGTGTGGAAAATGGTCTTTTGTGGAGTGAGTTGACCTTTCCCTGCCTGCTGCTCTTCTTAACACGCAAAGGCCTATGCATCATTCTTAAGTGTTAAAGTGTGACCTCCCGCATCTTTTGGTTAGACACTTCACGGATCTTGGAAATGGAGAGCAAATGGTGAGAGAAAAGGAATTAAAGTCATAAACCAGTTGTGTATACTTTTCATCCAAAACTCATACTGGGCACCGACACCCAAGAATAAATTCCGACCAGGCATGCATAATATTTCCATTATGACGACGATATTGTGATCTTGGTCTTACTCCGAAAAGATAATTCATAAGTTCAGGACATCGGTTACGGTCTAAAATGAATTCTACGAACGCGACTGTGCCGTGACGCCGTGAGAGCATCATGCACAGACAAATATTGAATTAGCATCATAAAAGCCTCGCCATTGCAATGCAGTTGAACTTTTCCCTTGTTCCTTACACTCAGTGGTGGGAAATCGACGAAGACGGCAACGTAACTACGAAAAGGAGTTCAACTTTTCGATTGCCACTGCCCGCTGTGAATGTTTGCAAACAAGCTGAGATTTTATTTGCGAATTTCAAAGCAAGACGAAGAATGAGCATTAAAATAGAAAGAATTCACCGCATCTACGGCCCGAATGCTACATTCCTAATTTCGTGTTTCGGCGGCCCCAGTCTTAGCTTGGTTCACTTTTTATATCCGTAACTAACACCTCCAACTCAAGTCAACAGCCTCGCGTCGGCGGTTCATCATCATCCTTTTCTCCTCTTTTAAAGAAGATCAACACTTTTTATTAACTATAAAAAACTCATCCATCCTCATTCATCTTACCTTTATTCTCATTTCCTACACGTCTCGTCTTGCCGTGTCATATCTATCTGTGTCTTGCCCTTCGTATTTTTAACCTAACTTGAGAAATGTTGATGTCCTTTTCTCACAAACAAGCAACAGAAACATTTCTCCTTTTCCATTATCTCGTCTGAAGTCTGAGGCCTGACTGACAGTTCATCTTAGAATTTTCCTCTGCTACATCTTCATGTAGGTGCTACACGAAACTGTACCATCTTCGATCGAGTGAGGCAGACAGACAGACATTTGAACCAGACAAAATGGACATGCAGAGTACCTTATCGATCTTAATCAAGACGATCATGACAGTGCATTACAAATAAGTAATGTTCATTTCAATAAGGGCACAACCCAGTTCCAATGAACAGACAAGTTGAGCATGCACACGAACACTGAGCACGGGGTCCTCTTTCACAGCTCCGGACATTCCAGTCCGAGAGAAAAATGTCACGTATGTAAATAAAATGCTTGTCCATTCAAAGTCTGACTCTGAACGCACGTAAATAGAACAAATCTGCTGCAGTTAAAAGGTGACGACATGCAAATGAAGGCGCGGACGGATAACGATGACAATTTATTCGGCCCAAAAAGGAGATGCAATGGAATTCATCATCGTCGTCAATTCATTCGTCCAAATCCAGTGCGAGATGTCTCAGATATTTTTATAAGCTCGCTCAAAGTCGAAGCGTACAGCAAGAGCGTCTTATTCAGCATGAAGAGCGTCTTAACTTTATAATTTAAATTGAATTCTTGAAAAAGGCTCGCGACTTGAAAAAGGCATCAAAAGAATTTCCATTCCTCGAGACATCGTGCTGCCGCTGCTGAATTTCATTGCCTCGAATTCGAATTGCACTACATAGTTTTTCCTAAGGCTTTTATTCTGGCAAACACTTGACATTTTCCTGCCCGAAATTAAATCCCAGCGCGATGCACTCAGGTTCGGCCTGCGGACCGCACATGCATGAGTCGCCTTTCGCCTGTCTACCTATCAACTCGGCATGCAGAATTACTCGCATTCGCATGGGACACGTGGAATGAAATGATTTATTTTTATATGAATGCAACATTTCATGTTAGGCGTGCATTAAGTTTCCCTCTAGTCCGCATTTAAGCCAAATACCGAAAGATGATGTTGAAGAATTTATTAAAAGGTTAACAGAATATGAATGCATTGCATAAAAAATGCTTTCACTTTTTCATTCGTTTCACGTTTTCCCCAAAACGCAACGCAACGAGCTTTAATTTTTTTGTGAATGGTGCACGCCACGGCGTGGCTCCGGGCAGGTGTGGGCCAGGCCAAGCTTTAACCTTTTTGCTCCGTATCGCATGGCCATAATTCAATGAAAGTTGGCAACATATTGTATTTATTAGGTCTATTGTGTTTTGTGTGGCTCGGGCTCGACTCGACTCCATTTGGAAGTAATTTTGCATAAATAATATTTAATCTCCAAGAAATATTTGCACTTTTCGATGGGACATTTTCGAGCGCAAGGCCATTGAGGGCGCAAGCACACGGTAAGCAGCATTCTTCGTCTGCAATAATATGCATGCAAGGTAGACTTCACATTAGCCAATTAGAATTGAAATCCAGTTTCTTGTAATGAAGACCGTCATGGTCACTTGTTCTATGGTGTTGGGCCCCAACGACGTGTGCCACTGTCTGACGCACTTGTACTCGTACTCATCGTACAGCAATGATGTTTAATGCAATAATAATTTGGAAACATAATACTTTACATTATTTATAAGAAAGAGCGTTTTAGCGTGTTGCTCTCTGGGGCTTCTTTCAACAACGACTGCGCCGACTTCTTCGGCTTCTCTTCTTCTTTGGAATTTTTCCAGTTTTCTTCACATGCAATTTTGGGAGATACAAAAAGGGAAGGAAAAATAAAAACGGTTGCCTGCAATTCTATTTTATACTCCATTTCCCCACTGCTGCCTTTCCTGGGAATGCGTACGTTGGTGTAGTTACCTCCCGCCTGCAGGCTGCAGGCCAAGGGAAAATATGAAAGAAAGTATTTGCAGGATAAACATAAACACAAGTGAAATTACAACAACGTACGAAATGCGAAGTACAAGCGAGAGAAAGATCAATATCGCAATATTAACGAAATAAAAAGAAAATGTTATTTCTGTTTGCAGGCGTTCGGGACATGACGCCATGACGCGGCGGCTGTGACGGTATGCCGTAGCCGTGAACAAGTTATGCGTTCATAAATGCTTTGTGATATTCAACGCGACCGTAGGCCATGGCGATGTACATCGCGGTTTAATGGCTTCAACTCCTGACTCCGGGCTTTGCTGGCGATGTGATGTGATGTTCAAGACTGGAATATGGAGCAGTTAAAATGTATGCGGCCCTTTACTTGCATTTCAGTGTCTGGATTTAATATGAACGGAAAATTCTCGATCAAATATCTCGCGCACATATTGCAGCTTATTAAGGAAAACTGCATAAATATGAAGGCACGTATTTAGAGCCAAAGGTCGAAATTAGAAACGTCATGTACCGACTTGACGACATCTTGAAACCGATCTCGAAGAGTGAAAGCCAAAGAAGCCAAGCAAATTCGGAGGAATAAAGTCGAGTACGCAGATGAAAATAAAATAGATACAAGAGACACGCGCACATTGTTCGGGAAGTCCTGGAAAGGAAGCCACACGAGAAGACATCTAAATAGAGGTTGAATTTAATGAAACGTTCACTGAAGCTGAATGCGGACGCGAGAGTTCAGTTGAGCAAATATCACCGCGTTCATCTTTCACGAAGATCAGAAGCCAATAGCCACCAACCGTCAACACTTATTGAATGCGACACGTCAAGCGTCAATTCCTTATAAATCTGCACACACTTGAATTTAATAAAATTCCATGAAAGGAAGTCTCGGTGACAATTCGACGAGATATTGAAGCAAGGCGTCTGACAACAAGCTAGCGCGGGTTTGGTGACAAGAGCGTCTCATTATCGTGTATCGTCGAAATGTATCATAAACGAATATTGGCAAAAATGATAATTAATGGCTCTTGTCATGTCACCGTTGACGCCGATCAGCGATTGACGACGCTGTGAAATGTGAAGACATAATTGAATTCTGATAAAATGCTTGTCTGCGTGGGATTATTGGTATTCTGATAGATAAATGAGAGTAAGCCATTCTTCTGGTCGACAAAAGACGACGTAGCCAGAGATTAGAATAATTAAAAGGCCGTGTAATTAGATCGTGATTTTGTACGCGTCAGTTGTCAATGACCGAGCCGGATAATGCATCATTTCTTGGCACCATCCATGCCATAAAGTAGAGCTTAAATTGTGAGGTTGTCGTGCGCCGAGTGTCGAAGGCGTAAAATATGGCCATAGGCCGTGGCTTAACGAGAATATTGTTTCAGTTAAAGATTAGTATGAATAATTATATCAGGTTGAAAGCCACCTCCCACCCAGCCCTAAAATGCAGATTTCTTGAAAGTGGTAATGGAAGATCAGGATCGACGCATTTACGCGAGTGCGAACAAGATCGATTGTTCTGCAGTTTACATATTTATTGGAAAAAGGATTACGTGCAGCTTAACTCTCATGTGAATACATAAGTTCATCGTGTGGGTTTTCGGAGAGTGCAATTGCATGTTCGGCGTGACTGTCGTCAGTCCTGTGGACGTCGACATTGTCAGGTCATTATCATAGCACTCGGCGTCATTTTAAGACGGAAAAAGGAAAATCACTACCAGTGCGAACATGGCACGAGCATAGAAGCGAATGGGATACTCGATCAGGGATTAAGAAAGTCATAAAAATTCCAAAATACCAACGCGTGGTGTTTTCTGATCCATCAGGCATAGTAAAGCATTGGGGTGGATTCCGGACGAGCAGATGCCGGAGTTAAATCAACAAGTAAATCGGTGTTTAAAGACCTACAGCACGACCAGTGTGATGTAATCTAATGCCCAAACTTTCTCTTTATCCGACAATCAATGAATCAAGGCGAACGGAAACTTAATAAATAAAAAACACGTGCTTGCCGAAAATACCTCCAAGAAAATCAATATTTAGTTACAGCGCATCGTAGTCCTAGTCCTACGAAAGTCAGAGGAGAACGTTTATGAGAAAGCCCGTAAAAGTAAAATCTGTTCAGCTTTCCTCTATTTTGCTATTTTCCCCCTTGTAAAAATATTCAAAATGTGTAAGCCTATTGCCTTTTGCTATTGCTATTTCTGTTGACTCTTGTTTACCAACAAGAAATCATTTTATGACTTTAATCTACTTTCACAGACGGCGACGAACAACAAGTAGCAAACCTGCAAGAGAGAAAGTTAACCCATTTTATAACTCTGCACGAGAATAAAAGGAGTCTGAGCGCAGTAGACGAGATATGAACTCGTACTCGAGTCTACTAATATTGAGCACAATTTATTGCATTGTGGTTGAACGTATCGTCGAGTAGTTTAAAGTTGCACTTTTGTTACTTCTGCACTGTAAAAGGTGGTACGAGTTCAAAAGAGCAAAGGAGAAATTCGTGAGTCTGCTTTACACATTGCAATGAAATGACAAAGCTCTAAGCTCATGTACCGACTTTCCCTGGGAAAGAAATGGGAATTTAACCGACAATATGTTACATTCACACGGCAGGCGGTTTGCATTTGAAAGCCTGGCCTTCGCAGATAGAAACACACTGAATTGCACATTGTAGGAGAATTACAAAATAGCAGTGCAAAAACAGGAATGCAGTGCAAGATTTCATATATTAGCGAACAAAAGAGCATGTCGCATGTGTAACGATAAAAATATTGAGTTGTCCTTGCACGGGTCGGTCTCGAATTTTTATGTCGTCGCGTAACAACTCCATTAAATTATGATATTAAAGATATCAAAGGACGGGCACGGCATGCGACGACTCCAACTCCGACTCGAGTCCAAGTTGTAAAAATTTTATTACGAATACAAAAAGGACTTGAATACAATGAGATGAACACTTACTCGTGTAGCTTAATGTACGACACGTTTCGTGGAGGACAAAATTAGCATAATTCGAAGTCGCGTTGCCAGAAAGCAGAAAATTTGATGACAGACAGTAAGCGTAAAATAATAAACTCGGCCTAAGTCGTCGTAAAACAAGAATGCGAATTCGAACAGGATGCATGGGCCGGTAAACTGCAAGAGGACATGAAAGGCCACTTGTTTTGCGTGAATTCAGAGTTAAGCAAGGTCAACGTCAAGTCAAAATTTATTATCTTCAAGCCAAGTTGAGATTACATGAAAGAGATTAAATAATTTCTGCGGGGCGCGGGAGAGCCAAACCCTAACTGCAATGTCACTTATAAGTGCTGAGAGAGAATATGCGGCGAATCCAAACCTGGCCCAGCCAGAGCCTCACAGGCTGAAACTGCATGGCTCAGTACGGAGAGAGATGGGACCCATCAAAGTAATAACACGATGACAGGCTGTGTACTTGACTGAGAAACCTTTCAAGTTTTATAATTAATGGATCAATTCCCTTCTGCGCTTACGAACGAAGTGCACGCGTCCCATCACGGAGTAATTATCACCGGGCTCTATCACGACAGTTCACAACATGCTACATAATAAAAGCCTCTTAATTATTTTAGCTCACTGGCATGGCACGGAATGACGTCGGCTATGTTTTCGGTCCCAGTTCCCAAAGCGTATTTGTATCACGTTGGGCTATTTTGAATACGACGAAGCGTTCTTTCAGGGCATGTTAGGCATGTTTCTCGTTCCGGGCTCTATGCTTGATGAAGCTGTTCGTTCAAAGATGTAAGAATCAGACTGAATCTCAAGCCAATGCAGTTACGTACCAATTAAGTCAAGTTGTCGGCTCCTTGCACGTTCACAAAGGACCACAAGGAATTTCCGCCCGTATTTCTCGCGTACACCTCCAGACTTTGTTATCTTCGCGAAAAAATCTCGTTATGCTCAAGTATCTGATCTTGCCTCTTGATAAGCTAAAGTTACCGCAATAGGAAAGTTATTGTGCAGATAACTTCTCATTACTCAAATCTCAATTATCGTGGATGATTCATCCTAGGCTGCCCCTGTGCGATAGTCCAAAGGAACGATGGTCTCACAGTAATCGATTGACTGCCACTTTTAAAATATGGCTCAACGCGAGGCTCACTGAAGGAATTCAGAAGTCAAGTATCCCACGGCTTTGATAGCAGTGAACATTCCACACAGTCAAGGGATATTGTAAATGATCAAATCTTCCCTTTTCGCTTTTAACCCTGCATTGAAGAACACGGGTTCTGTTTTGAGAAGACGGAGGATGGAAGACAATAAATGAACATGATCCGGTACTACGTTCACGAAATCGAGCCTCCTTGTTAAAGCTTAGAGAAGTTTGCTACTCGCCTGGAAGATATACTGCTGTGAGAGAATAAATATCCCATAAAAACTAACAAGATGCATTTTTGAAATTGTAGACATGATATAAAATATCATTCCAACACCTTGTCATGACTAATCGTCTCCATTTATTTAAACTTCATTATACCAACACCAACCCACCTCAGCACAGAGCAGAGCAGCTCTAACCCTTCTTCCTGTGCTCATGGCATGGCTCAAGTGCGTGTTTCAATTTTAAAATAATGCAGCCTTTGTTCGTGATACTGTTTACAATGTGCAGTGAACAATACTGTTCCACTGAGACCAAGACTGAGACTGGAATGTGAATACTGCCGTTCACTGTTTGTATATTTCCATATGATGAAACATTTATTCTCACATCAAGCGCGAATGCGACTCTCTTGATGCGGCTGCACGCTGGAGGCGGCGAAACGATGTGACCACAAAATCATTCCGAAACCGCACATTATTGTCTTTGAAATTCATTTCAAATTCTGGTCAGGGAGCTCGTACAGCGCAAACCGTTAGGAAATAGATTCATTAGATACTCCTCAAAGCAAATTCCTTTCTCTTCGTCGCGCTGCGCAGCTCCCTTGTACAATCGAATTCCGTCCCAGCAGAGTGAGAGTGGTGTAAGTCTTTCTACAAATAAACACTGACACAGTTTTCGAAACCAATTTTAAAATATTTCCAAGAAGCCATTAATATTCTGCTCAAGTGCAGACGAAGGATGATGATCAGATTTGCTGATAATGGCAATTCCAAAACACTGGGTCACGCGGACTCTTGCTTCTATTATTTTTTGCTGTCAATCGGAACCTTGAAACACAGTCACGAGTAATAGTCAACTGCAAGGTCAGTCCCAGGCTACAAGCTCGTCATTTTCGAAGTGGAAATTTTCTCCCTCACTTTTATTATTAATGAACCACATTAATAAAACTTCATCCATAAAAAATTCATTGGCGGAATTAGCGAAATGAATGAAATTGCAGCTAGTCTTCTCTTTCTTTGCATTGTGCGTGCGAAGTGCAAAATGCTTTTAATCACGTCGTTCAATGAATCGTGGATTGACTCCGAAGACTAAAAGAAAGTTGTCCACACATATCAAGTGATCGAGCAGGAATACAGATAATCTCTTTTAGCTTGTCATTGCACGGTTTTCCTCAGGTTTCCCAAACGGAAAATTGTCGTACGATCATTTGTCATCTCACGTAACCCCCACTAGCAATTGTGCTAATGTCAGAACCAATGAAATGTTATCGAAAGTAGTGGTAAATAATACTTTGCCATTTAATAAGATAAAGTATGATGATCGCAAAGCCCACAGTTTGTGCGGCCGTACAATAATCCATTTAGGTATTTTCACAAATGGATCGCTATATGCTGTGGCGTGGCGACGTCGGTACAATAAAACGGAGAAGCGAGACGCACATAAAGTCAACCTGCCGCCTGAAGCGCTATGCTCCATTGTGTGGCTTGACTTTGTAAACACAATTGATTCAGATTGATTACATCTTACATCCTACGATCTTTACGACGCAATTCTACGATTTGGCGAATCGAGCACAACCAACCCACAAATGCTTGTCGCTTGTGTCGTCATTTATTAACTCCCGGAGAAGAAAGAGCACTGTCAGCGATGGCACGCATGGAAATGACACAGTTTCGGATTCATAAATTACTCTCCACCCCAAGATCACAAGAGCTAGGGTGTATAAATACCCCAACTAGCTTTATTACAATGGGTTTCAAAAAGATAGGATCAGCCACACTTCTGGTCACAACCTCTTAGCGTCTTCTACAATTAAGCTGAAATTTTCCACACTTATAACACTGAAGCACTTAACTTGCATGCAAATTTTCAGACTTTTCTGTTAACTTGTACTGAGCTCGAAGACAAAACACGGAAATTGGGTGTATCAAAAAGATAGGATCATTCTGGCTTAAGCTCAGGTTGAGGCTTGCATTTGTGCTGTGCGTATCTAACGCTACGATGGGAAGATCCACTATCTTGACTGAATTTGAGAAAGGCCAAATCACAACTCTGAGCGGCTTACGCTACTCACAAAGAAAAATTGTTTCCGAAATCGGACGATCACAAAATGTGGTGCAAAACTACCTGATTCTAGGCGATCAGTACAACACCAGATTATCTCCCGGCCGTCCAAAAGCTACTACGGAACGAGATGAACGGAAAGTTGGTCAGCTGGCGACTGACAGAAGTTTTCCCTGCGAGAAATAGGGAGTTTGCTGCCGGTCCAACTTTCCGTGATAACAACTTTGACGATAATTAACATACCGTATCTGAAGTGGTACAAAAAGCAAGGCAACCACCTCTGACACAAGTCCACATCGATGCGCGTCTGAATTTGGCCAAGGGCTTAGACAAGGAGTGGCAGCACGTGGTTGCTCCGGGGGGGAAGGAATGGAATTTGGATGGGCCCGACGGCTAAAGGCATTATTGGATGGCTTAAAGAAGGGACTGGAATTTTTTTCAAAAAGACAGTAGGATACGTGTAAATACTTAAATTCAAGCTGACACGCTGCGTGTAACGCACGAAATTTCCGCGAACGCGCAGGTGGTGAATCTCTGATGCTCTGGGGTGGTTTCGCATATAACGGAAAGACCGAACTGGCCGAAATATCGCTACGCCTGGACTTAGACGGCTATCAGACCATCCTGAAAAATTACTTAATTAAAGTTGGGAGGAAAATAGCCCGAACAAAATGGACATTTCAACAAGATAACGCTTCATCACAGAGCACAGTGACGTTGTTCAACTCGAAGTAACTCAAGGTATTGAATTGGCTAGCGAGGAGTCCGGACCTAAATCCTATCGAGAACCTTTGGGGCTATTTAGTAAGAGTGGTTTATGGCCATGGAACTCAATATACGAACGTTGCGGAGTTGAAAACTGCAATACTGACCGCATTGTCCAAGTTGTCTTTAGACTCCTTGTGTAACTTAATTATGTCAATGAAAAATAGGGTATACGAAGTGATTCTGAACAGAGGAGGCTATACACATTACTGAAACAATTAACTTGGAATTTGGGGTTGGCTACATTTGCGAAACAACTGAAAAAGATTGAAGTGATCCTATCTTGTTGATTCAACCCGGTTCACGATTTTTGTTTACAATTCGCTGTTCAGGATACAGAAAATTCTGAAACTTTGCACTATTGTTGACATTAATGTATGCTAAAAGTGTGGAAAGTTTGGCATTGATACAAGACGCTAAGAGGTTATGAGAATAAATGTGGGCGATCCTATCTTATTGATACCCAGTGTACTTCAAAAGCGCCGAGAGCGCAATGCATTTGCATTTACAAGCAGCATGAGTTGCTGCATGATTAAGATTAAGTGACTGAAATTACATGAACGGAATTAATTTCTTAAACCCGACCGAGCAAGTTGGCGAAGGCAAAAGCAACAGAAACTTTATTACGGCATTTCGCCTCGCGCTTTCTCTTATTGTTATTTTTCGTTTCATAACTGCACGAGAATAATAGAATTGCATGAAATTACAAACTTCAAGAAGCCAAGCGGAGCAATGGGGCGGAGACTTTTGAATGGAGGAAGATTTTGAAGAGATTTCCTTTGCCAAGTTTCCGTCCGAGCGTAGGTTTGTGTCGTAACTCGGATAATTTGAGAAATTACTTTACAAGAATGCATTACAAAGAAAGGCGGCCGCGGCGGGCCGTTTACTTGGTCAAACATTATTCTCCCGTGATTCTTATCTTGCAGGGCGCTTGGGACACTCAAAAGATGAATTACGTACAGAAGTTATTTTGAATTATAAGTTGCCTGATTGCGTTTAAAATATAATTTTTCAATTCTGCATTGAATTTTATGAAAGAAACACGCTCTTTTTTAGGTCATGGTTTTTGATTTGTGGGTCGCAAGTTCTGAAAGCAGACATAATTAGAGCGACCTGCAACTCGTGATTCTGCTTGCATTTTATGAATTAAGGCATCGCCTGGGCAAAATCCATTAAACTCAGATGCAGTTAGATTTAATGGAGGAAATGACTCCCGTTCCAGTAGCAAATCTCTATTGAGAAATTTCAAACGTACACAAGCTGCAGGCTGGAACCTAATGCACGGCACAGAAGGTAAACGTGAGGCCAAATACTTCCATTACGCAATGTCTACTACTCAGCAGATTCATTTTCACAGGCTTTCTCCTTCTAAAGTGGTTTGAGAGCCTGCAGGAATATTAAATTATCAGTCTTTGATCTCCTACTGGCATTTCCAGCCGAAGCTTTTGACATGAATGGACTGTGGACCGTGCGGCGGTGTGCACTGGCTCGCAAAGATTGATTATTCACCCACTCAGAACAGACGTTTCAGGATAAATGATTACGCCAGGCACTCCTCGGCTCTGTGACTTCACCCAGCCGCCAGTCGCAGCGGCTCACTTTCCGGCGGTTTCTGATTTCATTCAGCTTCTTTAGCAGCGCCGCGCGAGATTTGTTCTTCCGACGTGTACTCGACTTGAATTTTTCAACAAGATCAGGTCAGCACACCCACCACAGCCAGCCTCACTTGCCCACAATTCAATTTCTTGTGAAAGTACAAATTTTTCAAACATGCAAATATGACAAGATACAAAGTGGCTTTGTGACGGTGGCGTCTGCAGCCTTTCTGTAGCTCACCGCTGCTGCGATTAATTCGGTATGCAGAATTATTCAAAGAAACTGAAGCCAGAGCTCAGACCAGAGCACACCCACTCACCACGGGCTGCATTAGCTGAAGAAGTTCAAGAAGGCACCATTGAAAATTTTTAATGTTTCTGTCAGAGATAAATGGTTATTCGTTCTCCTTTATTGCTCAAGTTAAAAGTTAGGTTTTGCCTTTTGCGGCGAACTTTGTTCGGTGGATTTGGCCAAGGTCATGTCATTATACTATAAAATCCCAACATTAATAATAATTGCGGGTTGCCTTCGTTTAGTAATAATATGTAAATGCGGATGCAGAGTCATTCATTGATGCGATGGTCGGTCGCCGCTTGCTTATGTGGCAGACACGGGGGAAACAGCAGATACCGAGGACATTTCAAAGGCAGAGCGCCCAATACTGGCCTCGACCCGATTCCGATTAATCAAGCTATACATTCATTGCAAGGCACGCACTGCACCTGAACCTAATTGCGGTTTTTCGATCTGATGATTCCAACCACCAGCAATGCTATACTTCATTTGACTCGCCGCTTGTGCGCCCTGAATGACTGAGCATCTATTTCAGCATGCCCGCTCGTGCTGGTGCCCCATTTAGGCTAATGCTTGCTATTTCTCTGTGCTGGTTGCTGACGCTGGCTACTAAGAGCAGTCTTGTTGATACTAAATTACTTGAATCACTGCTGCATACACTTCGCATTACTTTGTCATTCACTTCCCGCTGTTACTTGGCTACTGGGAGTCAAACGAGATCCGCCATGCATTGTTATCATTCTGCCCGCCACAAAGACTCACACAGAGGCATTATTTTATCATAAAGTTTCATTTCTCCGACGTTGCGTTGCACAGCCGCAGCCAGTCGCACAGATTCAGACTGAAATGTCTGCTCGGCGCGGCTTCTGATCTTAATCAGTCGCTTTTCTTTATTTCATCTCCACGCCACGTCTCCACCGGAGAACAATAAAATACACTGAGCGACTGAGCCTAGAAAAGTGCGACTTCATGCTTTCGTAATTTGAAAGAAGATGGAAATGAATGGGAAGAGTAAACAGTAGCAGTGAATCAATTTGTTCTAATCAGAAAACAGTATCTTTCGTTTCTTTTGTTCGAAATACTCGCATTGCTGGTGGGCACAAGCCAGGCAGTGAATTGTTGAGAGGCACGGCGCAGGTGGTGGTCGAGAAATTGTAAAATTAGTTTAATGCTGCCCAGTGACCCTTGTACGAGAAAACGACTTCAATTTTCAATAGTTCGCTTCAGTCACGGTTGAATAAAATGAACTAAAAGAACCACCCGTAATGTATTAAATTATTATCAGCAGCTGAAGATTCTTTGTCTGTCCTCCTTTAAACTCGAATTGATAAACTTTCCCAGTAATACGGCTTAAATCTCTGGCCTGACACTTGTTTACAATTAACCATGCATGATTAATGACAACGTAGGCCAATGTATGGTTGGCACGAGTCGAAAGCGCAGTACTTTGCCAATTGAAGCCACGACACGGTATTTGACACCGTGAGGCATGTGGGCTTCATAGTTTTGCGTATGCAGTGTAACCAGAATACGAAATTAATTATTCAAGTGTAAGTGAAAGCGTAGTTTGTTATTTATGGTCTGTTTAAGCTAATAAGCTCGCTTAGGAATAAATCCGACATAATACCCGGTCCCAGTCTACCACTGCAATGATCTTGCACTTGGCACTGCACGTATTTAGTACGGACTTGTGTAATTGACTTTCTGCTCGCATCCGGTTGTAGGCTGCACACACCAGAGCAAGAACCTTCTGACTTTCTTCCAGAACTCGAGCGTATAGATTCCTTGCTTTGATAGCAGTGCCATGCCAGAAACTCAAGGAAGCCACCGTGAAAGTCATACACCACGGCAAATAACAGCCCGCCGTGTGAGTCACTTCTTCGTCCAGAGTCCAAAATTGAGCGTATATTTATGCGTAGGCAAATGCAGCCATAAAGTCAGCATCAGAATAAATATTGTTTCAAGAGATAAAGAACTCTTTCCACTCACGGCTGCCCATTTGGACATTCTCTCAAGTGGCGAAGTCAAAGTAAGCTTGTAGAGCAAACAACGAAAGTGTGAAGGCAGACTCGATTTAAATTGCAGCTTGCTTGAAATGGGACTCGTATGACTCAAGTAACTGTGGCGCTGCCCACAGCCAAATCGACCTATTTCTAGCAGGTGCAGGTGGGAGAATCCACATCGCCAATGTTTATGTTTGTACAGGAGAAAGCAGATCTCATTAATTCAGATAAAAGAGCAAAGAGCCGGAAAGTGAAAGCAAGTCAACTGGTTTCGGGAAAGGAGAAAAGAAGAGAGAGATTGAAAGGAAGACAAATGGTAAGAGAACACAAGGCTCGGACAGGCGAGTAAGATATCCTTTGTGAAGTATAACGAACCTTTGTACTTTGTAATAACACAAGAACAAACGACGAACGAACGAGGATGTGATGGGGATTGTTATTATTACGGACTGGCATGAGAATTTACGGTATTTTTAGTGTCTAATACCAAAATCACTACGTATTTACTCTTAGTAGGCCGCTGGACTGGAACCTAGCCGAAAAACAAGATGTCTTAATATTTCGCGATTGCGTGCCTGCCGCCTCGAGAGCGGAAAGCACCAGTTTCACTTTTGCCCGCTTTCATTTTGAGGAAGTCGGATTTTAAGATTAGAAAGCTGCTGCTTGGTCAGGACACAGTTCTTCGAACTGGTAAGAATGAAATCTAAGGATTACGAACAAATCTCTTAGCCTGTAATAAACAACACACGATACAACAAGACCAGATGTATGCTTTTACATAATTTTTGCATGCCAAAATGGATGCAGTTCACAGGAACTTACGAAACAGAGCATTGCTAGTTTCTCGCTGCCTACGAGAAACGCCTACAAAATTTATTACCCGGCAGAGCCCCGGGTACGGTTTTTTCAGAAAGGAATCTCAGTTTAAATTTGAAGACGCGAATCTCGTGCTAATGTCCGCTCCGTCGCTCCGTGTTCCACATACCGTGTTAACATACGGATTAAATTTCTGCAGGGTTTCTGAGCAGTAATCTGGGCAATGCAATGTGAAAGTCATGTACGTTTTCAATCGCAAAGTGCTTGAGGATTTCCGACCGAGCATTTACTGTACAAAGGGATCTCCGGCTTGCCGAGCTTACGAGTTCTCTACACGCGTACACGTGGCAGTTCAGATTCATGGTCCATGAAATATAAATTTGCATCGGTAGGAGATTAGGCCAAAATCTTTCCTCGTGGACGAGATAATGTAAATGGATACGATACGCTTCTCTCCTGTAAGCAAAAGCAAGTTACTCGTGTAACGGATTAATGGAATTTTCGCTTGAATTTCTGAGAGAACGCCTGAAATCCAAAATTATGATGAAGGTTATGCCAAAACCAGACTCGCGCATTTGATGCGGTGCTTATATGCGTAAAAGCAAGCCTGAGATTCTTTATAAATCAATCTGGACTAGTGCAAGATCCCGGCAAAGAATTCATTTCTGGTCTAGCGAAAATGTAAAGATTTCTGATAAGAGCAAAAGATTCACTTCACACGAGGCCGAGGACTTCAAGCATTAACCCTCAGTCTCAAATGAATGAGTACGTGCTCTGCTCTTCCAACTTCAAGATTTTGCTTCGTTTTCTAAAGGATTGAGACTTGAGAGGCTTCAGGACTGGAGGCGGTGCTAAACGGTGGTACGTGCTTCTGAATGCGCTCAGCGTTCTGAACTGAAAACGCCACCTCACATCTTTCTCTTCACTCTCCAGGAACGAGGGCAGTATCTAATCTTGATCAATTTAATCATTTTCCACAGGTTCCGTACCTCAAGCCTGCTGAGGTTTCCTCATCTCAGGAAACACAGCCTCGGTTGGAATGCTCGAAGAAGGAGATCGGGAGATAAGGATATAAAGAAGGATTTTAATTATTCATTTCACGATGCAGCGCAGAGCAACATGTCGAAGGTACCAGACTCTAAGAATCTTTATTGGGCGCATCTCTGTCTTGGTACATTGGTGCCGAGTCCTACTACGTTCTGGTTTGGGCAGGTGAGGACTTATTATCATTCCAGCGAATAGCATCTAGGCAATTCTCAGATGTATTACGCAGCGTTGCATTGCCTCAATTGATTCAGCTCGCCCTTCTTTCAGAACTTAGCTCTTCCGATCGATTTCAGCCACTTTCATCTCTAAGCGCCTTTATAAGCGTATTGTCTCATCGGAATTATGTACTGAACACTATTGCACAAGCCTCGAAAGAATGATTGTAAAATTCCTGTGGTTGAAATCCAAAATGCTTTTGCATTAATTAATTCATTCAGCGTTCAGCCCTTCGTCAATATTCAAGCAGCCTGAGAATAAACGAGAAATGGAACACCTTCATGTTAATGACGTAAGAGGAGATCTTTTCATCTTCCTCTGGGTTTCTGGGCTGGAAACCCAGAAGTCGGAAGCTCGTGAGAGTGCGAGCAGTAATTTCTGCATATTATCATCATAGAATTACCCACGGTGTCTGCAGGAAGCCTCTCTTCTTCATGTGCACTTACTTCCTTTTAGTAAGATTTCGCTATTTCGTTAGCAGTCACCATGATTGATGTACACATTTTGAAATTTCACAACAGTTCACATGCCGCTTCACTAAGTTGTCAAACTAAGTGAATAGTAAAGTGATGTGCAGCAATGACATTTTGGCTAACAATAATGATGTGGAACCAGAAGCATATTTTCAGAGCCTCCTTCCTGTTGCCTGAATTTTCTAAGAAAAGCTGTCTAAATTCACGTGCAATACCGAAATCAGAAAGTGTGGAGTAAATCTTCTTATTTCTTCCCTGGCTTCCACCAAACAGGCAGGCAGGGCAAAGAAAGTCTTCTCGCAAAATACATAAGTAGACAAGAAGCTTATGAATTTCTCTCGCATCTATGAACTGAAGTGGTCCAAGCCAAACATTATATTTTACGCATATCGTCCATCGGGTTGTCGTTTTCAAGCTCGATACCTTGTAGCCACGACATATTACAGCCATTAAGTTAGGCAAAACTTGGAAACTTAGCGTGTATGCTTTCGCTGAGAAGTACACATTTCAATTTCAAGAGACATTCGATTTAAAGGATGTCGGAAATAGACTGCAAGGTACAAGCAGTCTCCTTTTACACTTACGACTTGTTGTAAATATTTTCGCAAATACTACAGTTGAAAGGTTGGAGGAATAGCAAAATATTGGGAAGGCGAGGCGAGACCCGCCAGGCATTATATGATCATCAAAGAAGCGAAACACGATAGCACAATTTTGATACGCTTCCTAAGTGGCATGAAAAAATTCATAAAAATCTGATGAAAATCCAAAAAATATCCGACCGCGAAAACTGGAGTCGAGCCGCTGAATAATGCAATAAATCCATAGCCGTAGGTGCCGGGAAGTTAGTTAATTAGGAGGAAGCGACAAACAAGGCATGTAACAAAGAACAAAGCGTAACTTCCACAAAAATACTTAAATTAATGTCTGGTAATTATGCTGAGCCATTTAACTCAATCGTTCACTCCATACACTCCATATCTCCATTTCAAATCTGATACCGCTGAATCGCATGCGTTTTAATAGCCGATTACGAAACTAGACAATGTTGCTCCATACAAAGCGAATAAATGAAATGGTACCTGGCGGAGGGCTGCATTGTCAACAAGGAAAAGTTGTCGAGTTAATTGACAAAAGATGTGATAATGAGATTTCCCCAAAAATGCCATTACAACTTTATAAAGGCGACTCTCTGCAAGAGACTTGTGGTCTTTTGTAATTCTATGTTTCGGCTAGGATGGCATGGCAGGCAGAAAACAATGGCCACTGAACAAAAGAACAGCGCGTCTCATTAAGGAAAAGAAAAGTTGTGTTTACCACCATTAAGCCAACTCGCGTCTAATACGATGTCATTAAATATGAAGAAAGGACGAGAAAAGTCAGCAGAGATAATGGAATCGCGTTACAAGATCTCAAATAGACAAAGGAGATCGGATTCACTTAATTCTTAATGTCCTTGTGGATTACGACAGCGAACAGAGTAATAAAGGAACTCTACTGCACTTGACGGGCGTTTAACAAGGCAAGACCCGACTCGAGATGAGTTGAAATCTGACTCTACAACCCAAACAAAAAACAAAACAATAAGTCCACAAAGAGGACTAGGCCGCATTCGTCTCTTTATTACCAGACTCGGCCTTGCATTAGGAAAACTGAAAGATTAGAGGTTTGGATAAGCGGACAAGTCAGTAGAGATCAAAGCAGATTGAAGAAGGGTCCTTGCAGCGTGCGGTCAGAGAGACCACGGATTCGAGACACTCGCATTGTTTACTCACGCTCAGTTAACCAGCTCGGGAAGGGTTTCAATATCAAAAATCCGAAAGATACAGAACAGAACCAACATAAGTCTTGAAGGCAGGAGACAAAAAAGTTGTTCGAACCTTCTCAAATAGACACTTTAGCTTAAATATAGCAGAGGTGAGAGCGAAGGGATTATAAAATTGTTTCTTGGATCAGGCCACAAACCACAAGGTATATGAACACCGGCAAAAATAAAACCGACACGAGATTTAATTTCTAGGTTTTCTACTTTCAAGTGTATGCTAGCTACGTCCACATCCCAGCAGATTGGCAGTGCAGCGTGCAGCGTGCAGCGTAGCAATTGTCACATTAATGAAAAAAGGCAACCACCCGCCACGAACCACATTACACAAGAGAGCTACAGGTCCATTCAGCGGGCATTGTGGAATATCAAAATATTATGTAACATGAAAAGGACAGCAACCACACTGCTCATGGCAAGTTTCCTTCGACGACTTCGTCCAGTGCATGAGTGAACACGAAAATATCCTCTCGGCCTCTCGAACAAATTTTATGACAGAATCTCAGTTGGAATTTTGTTATTTCAAATCCCACAGATTCCAACGTGGTCCGGTAGAAAGTCCAACCAAGAGCGGGGAACCGCAGAGATGAGAATCTGGGATATTTTCGAGTGTTTCATTTCACTGGGTCATTCGAGATCGTACTTGACGCAGTGACAATGTAAGTGACACGTCCTGTCTCTGTTGCTGCGTAGAGGCTTCATCTATGATCTTTTGGGCCGGGATCACGGATCAGGAAAACGAGGAGGACAACAGAACTTTTGACATGTCAAAATTCTAGCTTTCCCGCTTGGTCCCAATCCAGCGACAAAAGAGCGCTACACATACACACAAAATTGTCGCCATTTCAAACAGATTATACTTCCTCCTCCTCAATCTGCCATGGCAGCAGTCCAGTCAGTCGGGTGAAATTCCATTCTCGTATAATTCTTCCTGCTTGTGTTCCATATGAACCCGTATTGCCCTATTATTTGTACAAAGTAATGGTCAAATCTGAAATTTTCTAGCTCTGTATACCTGTGATTATGTAAGATTATAGTTAACGAATGAATTAGTGTGAAATATTACAGCATCAAAAAGACGGAAACTGAATCAGATTCTTGATTTTTCATATTGCATGTGTGAACCAGGAACTTGTTATCACACCTTGTCAGTAGTGCCGAAAATGTAGACGAAAGAGGACTCAAGTTTTAAAGTTTTTGCTCGAATCTCTTTAAATCCTTTCGAGCTTGTTTCAATTTCGAGTTACGAGAGAATCATGGAAGAAAGTTTTGCGACTGCATCTGCGTGTACGACACGCACATATGTGGCTCACATAATAATTCTGTCAGCGCGTGCAAAGTGATCAAAGATAAATCCAAGTGATTTGCCCGAGGATTCGGCTTTGAGAGGAAATTAATTTCACAACTCAAGTGAAGAAAATGAGTTTGCAAACTTTGAAAAAGACGGTCCACAGTCATTTATTTTAGACTTCAACAGCCCGGCTAATCTTTAAAACGAGGATTTCAGTTTGCTGTAAACTGGCTAACTGACGCTTACACGTGAGCATGGCTTGGTGTCATCTCGAAAATACGAACAGTAGACTGAAATGTGAACTTATTTAACAGCTCCAAACAAAAGACGCCTGCCAGCTATTTTAATAAACAGACATTGTAATGAGATGACATTACTGTCCATTATGTAAATTCATTTCACCTGTCAGCCTCTTTATTAGACGCGTGAGTTCATCTCGTTCTTTGTGCACGTCAGGTGCTCGTGTTAAAAGTGGATTTTTTCACCTCATTGGCATTTCGAAATACCTTTGAGAACCACAGATCGAAAGTTATTTGTTAAACTAAGTTAATTTGTTGTAACATATTCGGTGCCTCTTTTCTTTCATTACACACTTGTCACTTTTACTCTTTGTACTGGTTCTGGTATCTCACGGTACAGGAAGAAAATCCAGCACAAGGGACTAGACCAGAATACTAATAAGGTGTGTGGTTTACAATTTACAATAGACACACATTCCAATACACGGCCCGTCTTGCCGTTTTCCGTACGAAGTGACAGCCAGTGACACACAAGACACTAACCACCAACAATAAGTAATCGTTGTTCCTTCGCGCTGTTGTAAAAATAAAGTTTAAGTAGGTAATAGTAATGATGGCGAAAGTAACAAAAGACTCTGTCTTGCATGAATTCAGGCCTAGCTGGGAACCGGGTACGGGAAACCAGAAAAATTTGTTGGCAAGAGTTTCCAATCTAAAATTGTCGAGATTCGACTGCAAGACTATACGACACGCAGCAAGGTGACCGTGCTTGTGTATTGCACTATTACTATGGTTATTGTATACTTGTGACATGCGTTCGAGATTCGCGTGTATTTCCGTCGTTTCCCAATCCTGCTTCTCGCAAGTAGTGGACATAGTCTTTGATGAAATTAAAATGATTATAATGTGACACTGATATGGGTACCTTTCAAAAAGCGAATCCAATGCCGTTGTTCTTTGTATAAGTTTACTGGCTCGTTCCAGCCAATTCAGTCTGGCTTTCTGAAATCGGAGTTGAGCCTGAATTAATTAATTACTCATCAAATCAGATCAGCTTGTTTCATTAGCATGATAGCATGTCATACACAGGTGATACGGACAGATTGTTACCCAAATGGATTACATTTGATGAATATCTTTTTCAAAGGCAAGCAAGCTGGCGGCATTTGTTCTGATGAAGTGATTGTAGCTAATATCGATGAAATTAGATCATTTCTCATTTGTAGTTTCTGTCTCACGTTGGCATTTTTGAAATGTGCTGCCATTTATATATCGCACTGAAGCGATTCATATTTCGCATTTTCAATGATTATGCCTTTTGTGTGATCAGCGACGGGATTTTACTAATTAAGCCTTCTCAGGAAAGGAAAGGACTGTCAGAAAAGGATACATTCGCTTTGCTCTATGACTATCGTGTACTAATTAGTGCCGGTTTGAATGAACAATGAAGGGAAGGACTACTTCGAATCGAACTCGATTCACCGAAATTGTATGTGTAATAGACTTTTCAAAATAATGATTCTGTTCCGGTTCGGCTGTCTTTTGTTCTGAAAATGAATACAAAATCTTCACGTGGCTCAAGGATTTTGCGTTCGCTGCAAATATGATTTTGAATTCTTTCAAATTCCACGACTTTTCTTCGATAGCTGATAGCTTACCGCTTTGGTGGGAAAAATTTCTCGGAAAGTAAATTGGTAGTGGTAGTGAGCCTTGAGCTCCCTGTCATCATTTAAACTGTGAGAAGTCTGTTAACGGGCGTCCAAGAATTTTTGAATTATGCTCAATGTCGAAGCAATTTCAATGAAATTTTTATGACATATTTGTTGAATGCGCCAATTCGTAATAAAAGTAAAGGATTCCCCAAACTCCACTTTAAAAAAGACGTGCCGACTCTTACCTCCTAACTACGAATTGTAAACTTTTCACTTTCACTTTGAAAGTTTGCGAAATTGTTGTACAAGTCGTTCTCGGCTCCTCCTTTTCCGGGAACTAATGTCCGAATTTTTGCTGCACAGTAAACGATTCTTGGGTAATTGAAATTTCGACTTGAACACTGCCTGGGAAGAATGAAATTGTTCAAGCATCTACGACATCGAGAGTTTGGTCGAAAGGATTCTTTGGATGAAAGCATGTAAGCACAGGGCCTACTATTGGATGAGGGCCATGAGGGAGGAATCGAAGCAGCTTTCAATTTTATTACTAAACTTTTCCTCGGTGAAAGTCCCTTTCTTGAAAAAGTGAAATAAAATAAAAACTGGAGCTTAATAGAGAAACTTTCCATTGTAATGCTGCTTTTGTTTGTGCGATCATTCAAGATTCAGCTTGGAATTCCGAAAGTTGTCATTGTCGAAGATTTCCTGCGTTGATTGAAGTTTACGAGGAAGAACTGGCTATCAATTTTTGGAAGCAACACACAGCAACACAACAATGAATAGCTTGATTCTTTGACGAGATTCACTTGAAAAAAAAGAAAATAATGCCTTTCTGAGATTTCTGAGATTTGGTTATGTTCGGTATTTTTATGAGACGCCGTCATTTCATATCTTGGTACCATCTCTAATGAACACAAGAATTCAGCTTATTGTGCATCCTTGTCATTGGATTTCGCCATTCGGATGAGAAATGGAGAAGACGTGTCGGAATTCCGAATCATGAGATACGACGGGATTGACGCGTGTCGATAAAATCGAATTTACACAAAAGACGCAATGCCAGAGTGTAAGTGATAAGGAGGGAAAAGGAGTTTTGGAGACACAGGCCGTATAACATAAGCAGCTGTGCGGAACAAAGAAAGCATCAAAAGGCGAATGGCGAGAATAGAATGAAATCTCTCCACAGGTCTTATCCAACCTCGTATTTCATGGAACACTGTGCTCGTGGCAGCGGTGCCGTTATGGTTGGTTAAGGACGGGCATGGTTTATGAATACCATTATTTTTACTGCCGCCTGGGCAAACATTGGCACTGGATATTATCAGCTATCTCTGAGAGCAGGCACCGTGACCATGCTTTCACACTTTACGTTTCCACGAGTAAAAGATGGTGAAAGTATTGACCCAAGAATGGCAGAAGAATTATCATGTGGAAAAATGCCGGACCAAATATTTAAATGAAGATATGATATTCCCATTTTCTATCACGCCTTCTGTTACGAAGCGTAGGCAGATAATTTACATCTTTCGACTCTACTGAACTGAATGAAAGGAATTAATCCTGACGCAAACTTTCGGCACGGTGAATTTGGCTCATAATTCAGCCAGAAGCTGTGCACCGATACTCTCATCAAAACATTCGTGGAAATTGGAACTTGATACACGTTTCACGGTCCGTAATTTTGGGAACGAGAAACGAATATCATCCCTGTCTATTCCACCTCCAGTTCACAATCATATTGGGACGGTAATTTATATTACGGCGACCGGCAATTGACCAAAAAAACGGAAATAAGGCACTTGAAAAGAGCTTAGCTTAGCTGTGGGCCGTGGCCACGATGTCATTATCAGTTTATTTCTTTCTTTAATGATTGCACTTGTATGAAACTGTATCATCATCTCGCTTCCAATTTCCACAGAAACTTGGCACACCCAAGTTCACAGCTCAGGCTCAAGAAGAAAAGAATGGGTGCATGATTTTATTACTCGTAATCGTAGTCTGAAGAAGAAGTCTCTTGGTCCCCGTCTCAAATTCTTTATTTTTATCCCTCACATACAGAGTCCACATCGCTGAAGGTCAGAGTCAAAGAGAGACCTGAGACAACTGGAAGAGACACCCGAGTGTCGTGTCTCGTGTCATTCTATGGGAAGCCAAAACCTGCGCTCAGCTTCTGAAAGGCAACTTTTGTGAACTTTGGCTTCCAAAATTCTGGACCTTTTACAGCGACAGCCTCTTCACATTCCAGAATAAGAAGTTCAACTTTAACTCTCCATCCAATCTTGTACTCTCTCCGAGTGGAACTTTCCACTTTAGTTGTATCCGCTCGCCGTCCTTTCTTTTGCTTTGCTTTGGGCTTCTCTTCAATGACTTTCCCTGAGCGTGCCCGGTTTAAAATTCGATGACAATGAATGAATGAAAAGGGAAATCAATTAGGGGTTCAGCACTTATCCACTTGCTCCACAATTACAGCCTTGAAACCGACCATCTTGGACCACGAATCAGTCGCATGATCTCACGCCCAAATTACAGCCACCATTAATCATCTTTTCCGCCTCCGTTTCGAAAGAAAGATTGTATTGTTCGGTGGCTGATTGAAAAAGCTCCACCGCTTTCGCCATTGTTGTTACCAGATGCGAGGCAGACGCAATATTCGCATTGCTCATCGACGTAGAAAGTGAACTCACAAAAGTTATTTTAGGACAAGAGC
Organism: Mesaphorura yosii; assembly: GCA_009869945.1. Taxonomy (NCBI): domain Eukaryota; kingdom Metazoa; phylum Arthropoda; class Collembola; order Poduromorpha; family Tullbergiidae; genus Mesaphorura; species Mesaphorura yosii. The sequence goes on from WIXG01000687.1 coordinate 26,510, forward strand.
CGAAATGTGGAAATTCCAAGACTCAGTGGCATGTGCTCACAAATTAATCTAAGCACATCATTCCACAAAAATCAATAGCGTAAGAAAAATCTAAGAAAGAAGGAATTTGGATATTTTTGGCATAAATTTGCATTTTTAGACTACGACGCAACACGAAACTGGCCAACAGTCTAACATGGTTCGATATGGATGTGACAGGGTATTGATAATGGAAAACGGATGACATACGGTATAATATTTAGTCTCATCCATGGCCTATTTTCACTTTCGAGTGTCGTCACAACTCAATACATAATTCATACACTCTGGCTTTTGGACCGAGAATGTGCGAG
>WIXG01000688.1:0-26674 GCA_009869945.1 Mesaphorura yosii
CTCAACCCGTCTTCGTTGGCTCGTCATTCATTCGGCGACCGCGGCCGGTCCGATGTGCATTACGCAATCTTCTTCTTGAAAATGTGTCAGGCATGGCCGCAGAGGGAGCGGAGATAAGAACACACGGCATGGACAGCGAGTGAATGATGGCAAGATAAAGAGACGCAGCGCATCGTTTTATCACGAGAAATGAAGTACGAAGGAGTTAAGACGGATTCTTACTCGGTAATCCCGCACAGATTCCAGACCAAATGCCCATAATCTGCTGTCGTGAAAATGTCGACGATCTCGATGATCTGGTCTCAATTAGAGCGGCGTGGGATGAGGACGTCTGAGAGACCCACAATGTTGGGTTTGGACTCAGATTCGGGTCCGCGGTCTGAGTTCTGTGCACGCCACAGCTGCGGACTATTTAATTATTCAACCAGATTTCTCATCAGCCACGTCCGCGTCCATGCAAATGTATGAAACGAAGTAGCAACGGATCAACTCCCATTTTCAGATTCAGGCTTATTAAAGAAAGATGCGTCGCGGTAAGCAGTTAAGCTGCTGCCGCCGCAGCCAAGCGATGCGAGATGAGATGCGAGGGACTTAAAATCCCGTACACGGCTGTAAAGCAGGCAGAGGCTGGCTGGTCATTGCGAGACGAATGAGTGAGCGAAGCCATCCTGCCACGCCACGCCGTGCGGCACCGTGTGGTAATAAAAAGCAGGTCATGTGAAGGATGAATAATATTGGACTCAATTCAGTTTATATTCAAGTTAATAAAATTCCGTTCTGTTCTAGATTTCACGAAACCTGCCTGCCGGCCTCTTCCTCCGCCATCGTCACCCGCCCGGCACAGATCAAATTCACAGCCTTTCGTCCTGTGTGCCGTGATGCATTGAAGCATTGCATTGTTGAGCGAGACGCGATACGCACTCGTCTGCCTCCATTTCGAAAGACGTGGTTGCGATCTGCGTGCGGGCTACTCTGGCCTTGGCTTCATGAGTGGTGAAATGAACTTTATTGGGCATATTTGGCTTGGTTTTAATTCACCCGGTTTGCCTGATGCGAAAAAGGCGAAGCTCTTCAGCAAGCAGACTCGTTCTTGCTTTTCCTGTTTTTCTCAAGCAAATCAGTTTCAGAACCACCAACTCTCCGCTCACCGTCGACCGAAATCTTTTTACCGTCTGCCAAAACAAGTTTCCGTCGCTGCGGTCTTTGATTGAATGATCAACTGACTGACTGAACGATTTCAGGACTCGTGCATACTCCGACTCGGACGTTACACTTGCGATCGAACCAAGCAGACTCAAGTGTCAAGTGGATCCACACGAAGCAAGAATGCGCTGCGTACCAAAAGCATGTCAATCATTGCCCAACGCAAGCAGAAGAAATTGAAGGATTTGTCCGACGTGGGCACAGGTTGCAAAACGACAAGATAGATTTCACAGTCGCCTCTCGAGTCCTCTTGTCATTGATTAATGAAATATCGAACTGCATCATTCCACTGCCACCGTTTCACGGTTGACCGTTCTGCGTGATCAAGCCAGCGTTTTAATTCTCTTGTGAGGAATTTCTTGTGAACATCCCTTCGGTACGGGATCACCAGGCCAAGTCAGACTTCTAACTCGAACCGAAGCAACACGATTGCACGATACGGTTTCAGGTTGACTGCAGGATCGCAGACTCGAGTCGTGATTTCACGTAATGCTTGCCGTCTGCTTGGCCTTCAATGCGATCATCGTCAGAATACGGCAGCGCACAGGCGAGAGCAGGGAAAGGGTTGCGTATTGCGTTGCCTGAGCGCCGCTGCTCGCTGCTGCTAAGGCATGAATTGAATTAAGATTGCGACCGACAAACAGCGCAAGGCTTTGCCACGAGCAGCGTTTCGGATTAGAAAGGGCGAAGAGAAGACAAGCGATTTTGCAATGGCACGACGAATAAATGCATGAGATGAATTATTACAGGCAGAGTCGAGCTGCTTACTCCGACGAGGCAGGCAGGCGTTGGCAAAAAATTGTAATTCTATGGCACGCTATGCTACTTTGCCTTTGCTTAGGCTGAGGGTTGATGCGAAATGCGTGGATGGAAAAAGCGATTTGTTAGGTGGGCAGGGCAGCAGCGCTTGGGAAAACGCGCAAGAGAAACTTCGACGGACGTTCACGAAGGACGAATGCGAATTACATTTCAAATTGCGAAGCGCCGCCTGAATGAATCGGGCTAAAGTCATTCGGAGGACAATCCTGGCAAGATTTAACCGGGTCGAGCCACGCGTTGGGACACTTTCAAGCCTGGCACGACTCTTGTTCAAAACGCGTGGAACAGAGTTGCACTCATCTTCATTTCGGTCGTCCGAAATTAGGACCACCACGCCCTTTTCAATTGCGCGCAGAAGAATCACAACAAAATTTAATAAACTGACATCCAGGAAGTACGAAGAGAAGAATTGAATTGCCGTACGAAGTGAAAGCCAACATCGTACGGGAAGCGAAGTTAGCAAAGTGTAGCGCTTGCGCGGCTCGGCTTGGTTTGGTTTTGTATGCGAAAGACAACATCTCTCAATCTCTCTTCAGCGAGAGCAAAACACCGGAAACTGAACCCGTTGTCTTTGAGGCCGTCGGTTGTCGTTTCGGTAATTCGCACATAACAATGAGATGGACACGATAGACAATGAACGGGGCTCGGGTCATGAACCGTGCGCTGTGGGTCCGTCACGGCACGCTGCTGGCTGGGCTGAATCAAAAACGCACTGCACTGCGATGTGATTACGTGAATAACTCAGTTGTGCAAAATGGGATTCTTTCGCGTTGCGTTGCAGGATGCGAGCAGACAAAAATTCGTGCATCTCACTCCGTCGCTTCTTCGGTGTTTCGCTGATGAAACAAAACTCGGCGTTGTCAGTTCCATGCTCTTTGCTCGTGCAGCCTAGCGTGTGATGGCTGTATGAAATAATACGTGTATTGTTGCACGGGTAGTGCGCTCACCGCACCGTCGTTGCGCTGCTGCTGGTTGGTGGGAGCAATGGACCTTGGTTTACTCGTCCGTGTGCCTCTCAGCCTCACAGACTCTGCTGACAACGGAAGACACTAGCAGGCAGACAGTGAATTCTTCGATTAAACAAAACCCCGCATGGCATCGGAAACGAAAAGCCTCAACTGTAGCAAGTGGCCGCACTATCTGAACAGGTAGTTCAGAGCTCTGTGGCCCCTAGCCGGGCTAAAAATAAACCCCAACGCATTCCGGTACACTGCGAAGTGCGGTTGACAACAAAAGCAGCTTCAATTGCGACAAGCCAATGCGGGTGGAATGCGAATGTGAAAATTGACTGACCTGGTCCGAGTCTGATCGATGCGTACGGGAGGGCGTATGTGAACAGGGGCGGTGGGGGAGGGATCCGAGTGCTCGTTATCTTCTTGACCACCGGGCCCGGTCCCTTCTGCGCGCCAGCCAAGACGAAGGTGTCTTTCACGGGCTGAATTTCCTGGCACTCCTCCTCAGGTGCCGGCGCTGCATGAAACACAATCTGCTGCTGCCCACTCTCAGCTGCCGCGTACGACCCGACTGGAAACACGTACTTGGCCTCCGAAGTCTGGTGAGGACTCGAGAGTCCCGCTCCATCGCCGGGTGCTGGCGGCATGGCCGTCATATCGCTCACATTTCCGGAGGCGGTCGCCGTCGCCGCGTTGGCCAGCATTGCCAACTTCATCAGTTTCGAGGAGCTCGCATTTGACTCTACCATTTGCTGCATCTGCTGTGTCGCGGGGGTTGCAGCCGTGGTGGTTTGTGATGAATGCATTGAGTCGCCACATCGCCGTGCCCGGTCTTTCAGCCTCTTATAGAGTTCCTTCAGCTGCTTCCGATCGCGTTTGACCACTTCAGGGTGGGAATTGTAAGTGGATACAATGTTTCTCCACGCCCTGGCCTTTTCCTGCAGTGTCTCTGAGTCGAATCGCTTGTCCTCGAGAAGGTACTTGAACGGACTCACTGTCGACAGAAAAATTTCCTTCTCAAATGCACTGTAATTTGCGCTTCGGTTGCGTTTGGAGTCGTCCGAAGCGTTGCTGCTGGCAGAGGTGCTGAGGTCCGTGGGTTCAGACTGGCGGAGAGGCGCTCGAACCGGACTCTTCTTGCGTGGTGGAGGCGTCGGCCCAGAAGTCTGAAAGTCAGAGTACATCGGAGCACCGCCGGCGCTGTTGCTGTTTCGTTGCAGCTGTGACAAAGTGCCCACTTCGGTTCCACGAGACTGGAGATTTAAGGGACGAAGTTGTACTGAGCTTGACTCAGGGCCTGGAGACGAGACGATTGTCCAGCGTCCGCTGCGATCGCTGCGAATGGTTTCCATGCTGCTGCCTGCAGCTGTGATGCTGCCGCTGTTTGTGTTGATTAGGCTCAGACTGAGCAGCGTGCCGGCAGCTGCGGCGGTTGCCGACGCGTAATTCGTGTTTGAGCGTTTGCAGGTCAAGAAGGCTTGCAGATTCTTAAGCACGAGAGAGTTGCTGCCCTGAGTCGATGGCCTAGCTGGCGGTAACGGTGCGCCAGAGGCCGACGGCGACGCATTGCGTGCTTGTCTTCCAAGGTCCATATCACGTTTTTCAAGCTTGCGTGGAAGTTTTGTCAGACCAACCTTAAATCAGTAGCAAACTGAGGTGACAGAAATTCTTTTGCACCTTCTTTGATAGTTGCTGGTCTCTCAAAAGGAGACTATTTTTGGTGCTGGCCCTTTTTAAAAATAGCTCGACGCTGTGTTGCTCTGTTAAGCGGGGAAGGCGCTGCGCTGCTTCGTGCGTCCTGTCCAGTCGAGTGTGGGCCTACTTTTAGTGTCCAGCCTGTCCAGCGGGCAGAGGAACACGCAGAAGCGGTATCTCATTTGGTAAGTACCCAACCAAACCTGTACTTATTTAATATTCTAAATTTAAGTCGTCCATTTCACAACCTCCTGCCTCAGTGCAAGTGAAAAGAAGACATTCTGCTGCCTGGTAGCCGAGAGCAAAATTGCTGGCCTGGTGGTATGTGCATTTTATGTGTACTCATTGGTACTGGTCCAGACGTGGACTTGAAGGTCCCTCGTCAAATAGTCTTGTGAATGCAAAGGGTTATTATGTAACCATAAATGTTTTATGTCCGTCGATGGCAGGTGAGGAGGGCCAAGAAGCCAAGATGAGCAGAAGCGGTGGAGAGACGAGACGGTCAGTGTCAGTTCTCGAATGATGGGTTAAAGATTTCATGTTGGAAGGAAATTTACGACTTTCTTGCTGAACATGCGAAATTCCTTCGTCGCAAGCAAAAACTAGCACAGGAACTTCGCCCGGACCTGACACCACGGGCCCTCTGCAGTCAATTGGGAGAGCGTTGAGGGCATTCCAGTTTGTGTAAGATGGTCGAGGGCGAGACCGAAAGAGAAGCCCTTCGAATGCAAGTCGAGGCAGAGTGAGAAGAATTGAAGTTACTGTTGTTGCATAGTGCAGCCAGCGCAGTCAATGCGACGCAGCACAGCACTCGAGCGACAGGTACAAAAACATGAAATACGGAGCCGCTCAACCCTGACCCATATCCACACATTTTATTCAAGAATACCTGTAATATTATTTTATATGTAAATTACCGCCAGCCGCTATGCAATCACATTGCGTCTTGCGTGGTAGGGCTCATCGTCATCGTTTGCTGTCTAATCATGTTGCGAATTTGTGTGGCAAAACTTATTGTACCTTCACTGCACTGCACGGCATTGCATTGCAGAGCCAAGAAACCAGTTGTAAGAGGCTCATGAACAGGACAATGGGTTTTTTCAAAATTATTTTAGTACGCATAACATTTTGATTTTGATGACATTGTAGTAATACGAAGCTTGCTTGTCTCCAGCATTTACTTCCCTCTCCAAGCGGAGGACCGCATCCCAAATTGCAACGTTCTCATTCTCCTGCAAAGAAAAAAGTTGCGGGTCAGATCGTGTCTGACCTAGCCGAGTCACAAACGTCAGTATCTTTGTTTATTTGCAATGGTAGAATAAAAATATTTAAAACATGCTTGATTCTTGACGTGAAGTCGATACTTGCTTTCTATGTATTAACAGTACATGGTAACTAATTGTGTACATTTTACTGGATACCTGAATACCTGAATTGGATTCCTGAATCAAGGCTAAAATGGTAGTCTACACTATTCAACACCTGAGATGAAGGTAATTGGGGTTTAGTTCAATAAAAGGCGCAAAGGGAGCAGATTAAAAAGTGAAAAGAAACTTACTTGTTAAATGAATGGTTTTACAGTGCTCTAAAACAAACAAAGTATTCAGTGTTCACTTCGGGACACAAATAAAAGTGCAATTCTTGATTAGGAACATGTTGGACTGAAAAGATCCCCTTGAGATTAACAAGTTTAATTTGAATTCAGTCATTGTAAACTCGTGACCTTCTTGGCTTAATTGACTTTAGTTGACAGCTTCCCAGTTGTCGCTGTTCTGGTCGATGAAGTCGGAGAGACCGAGGAACGGGATTTCGTCGTCTTCCTCCATTCCGCTTTCCATGTCCTGCGCCTGCTGTCTCACTACACCCGAGTTGGACGTCAGTCTGTAGTTGCTGCCAGTGCCGTTGTTGCGGCTCAGAGTGATGGTTGTCGCTCCGACTCGACCCTGCTGGATCTGCTGCTGCTGGAAAAAATTCTGGGCCTTGGCATTGTTCACGTTCCTGGCTTGGGAGGCGAGTCCTTGTCTTTTCATGTAAGCACATAACGTGGTCCGGGGAATATCAAAGTGCGCCGCTGCCTGGCGCACGGTGATTCCACTCATGGCCATCTTGGTGGCCTTCTGCAGTCGCCGGGCACGATCAACCCCTTCTGGTCCAGTCAAAGTTGTCCCCACAGCTGGACCTCTCTTCTTTGGAATCGCGGTGGAGAGTGCAATATGTTGTGCACTCTTCACACAACCTGGCAGAAGTAAAACAAAATGTGAATAGTAATAAAAGTAAGAAAAGATAGTAAGTAAAGAAAGCAAAATATTTTAGGCTTTAGAGCACTTACTCGACTGGAGGTGAAGACCGCGGTTTTTCCACTTGCCCAGCGTCTTTCTTGGAATTCCGTACAGCTCGGAACATTGACGAATGCTGACCCCGTTCCGAAGTGCGTCGAATGCGGCTTCTTGAAGCTCAGGTGAATATGTCCGGCCATTTCGGGTTCGTATTAGCGGCGCCTCGTTAAGTATCACCTGAATTTTCAAAATCAGACATTTCGACCTCTTTCTCATTTTCGCAAACTTAGCTAATCACTAACCGCTCCGTCGTCGCCCTCCTCGTCATATGGTGGCTCGTCTTCATCATCAAATTGTTCATCATCCTGGTTGCCCTCCAGCCCGTACGCGTTCATGAGTTGTCCATCCATGTAACTATCCTCGTCGTCATTTTCATATTGTTGCAGGTCGGTTCCATCCTCGAGTTCCTCGTCATCCTCTCCATTTTCCAACTGCGTAGTGCTCGGAGACTGTCCATCTTCCAGACCCGTGTCGCCGATGCCTCGGAGCCCCTGACTGTCGTCATCTCCCAGTGACGGTTGATCCAATTCGTCATCGTCTGGGTAGTCCTCATTTTCGTACCCCACAACCTGACCCAGTTGAGCGCCCATGTTTCCGTTCTGTCCTGTCTCCTCTTTTATTTTCACGACTCCAGTGACCCCCTTCCAAGCGGTGGATCGCATGCCCAAATTGTTGACACCATTTGATCGGACTGGCTGCATTTTTACCAACTTTGGGGGACCTCCGTGCATGTTGTTGAGCATAATTTTACGCTTCATTGTGTCTTGGGCTCTGAAGTTTGGTTGTGCCTGCAACGCAGGCACGGGCCTAATCTGAGTGGTGGGACCTGCTTTCGCCACCCCAGACTGGGTCCTGGTGTTCTCAATTGAGAGGCTGGGTCGTTTAAATGTACTGATAATCTTGGCTGGTACCGTCGATGTCGATTCCGATACAGTTCTCGCCTCCGCCAGACCGTTGTTGATTGCCTGCTCAGATGGCGGTGCGTCCAGCCCACTGATGTTAAGTGCTTCGGCAGCCTTCATGAAATTTGACAGCTGGGACTCCTGTACGCTTACTTGGCCATTATACATGAAATTGACCAGGGCTTTGAGCTCCCATACCTTCATGTCCTTCATGTAGATGACCAGTTTAGCGTCTTGGTTGTCGGTCAGGAGTTTTTCAAAGTAGGAGGAGCAGGCGGCTAGGAGAATGCGGTGGCACTTGATGCTCTCGCCCTCACAGGCCAGCGTTACGTCAGAGAATTGGTGCGAAATAAGTACTTTTCTGAATACATTTTGCAAAACGCTTGCATAGTTGTTCCACTTTATCTCGTAGCTTGTGGTTGCATCAGCGTCCGTGTCTCCATTCGATCCAGCGCCTATGACGGCCGAGGGCTCAGGATCGGGAGTTGGTGCGGCCGAGGAGCACGAACTGGTGGTGGTAATGTGGACTGGAGAAGATCGAGATCCAGACAATGCTGAGGTGGTTTCAGTGGGGTCGGTTTTCATAGTCGCCGTCTTCGAATTTTGGGCTGCCTCACTTGCTTTTGTTTCTGTTGTTGGAACCTCCGTTGTCTGTTTCGCTGGGTTCTCCTCCTTCAGCTCCTTCTTGATAAGTGAGGGGTTCGGAGAAGGTGACTTGGATTTGGAGCCGTTTGTTTTGGCGGAATTACTTTCCATTTCTTCGTTGACGAGTAATCGGCATTCACTCTAATAATAAGAATAAGAAATAATAGGACTACTTGCATCAGACAATTGACAGACGTGTTAAGCAAAGCTTTACTTTACCCGGACATTAAACTACTTACTAAAGTGTGCAGACACGGGTTCGGGTCCCGGAGCTTAGTGATACGTCTTGGATTAGCCTAGGAGGGTTACGACGGTGCCCCTGGCTAATGCACGAAGGGCTCTTCCGTTTAATCAGTTATTCAGCTTTGTGCGCTGTTTAGAAATTTCACTGGAGTTGGCGTTGACAAGCACGGTGTGAAGGGGGTAGAATGACAAATGGCAATGGCGACGACAGCAGCGAGCGCAGGACGAAAATGATGACGAGAGGCGATGCACGTAAGAAAAATAAGGAGCCAATACCATGCCAGATGCCAACCTGTGAGCCCCGAGTAACAAGCGACTCTGTCTACTAGAAATTATTGCATGGCATTGGCACAATGGCACTGTTGCTGCTGCTGCTCGGTTTGCGTGGTGGCATGGACATAAAACCAGAGCAACACACGAAAGGCGACAGAGGCAGTTTCGAAGCGGAGAGCCAGTCACTCAGCCAGACCAGCAGAGGAAGTGTAGTCCGTAGAGAGCGAGAGCAGTGTTGTGGTGGTCGCCGTGCGATGCGCGAGCGATCGGGTCCCTGGTCTTTTGTCTGCCTGGTCTCCTCACTCCGACTGGTTGTAGTTCGATGGATTGGAGAGGAGATGTCATGTGGTGGTGCTGTTGCAGGGAACAGTCATGGACAAACCAAGGTCGAGGGCGGAGAGCGACGAGCGTACACACCGCACCGCCCTCATTGACATTGAAACGGGCGCGGGCTGCTGACCAGCAGAAGCTATTTGAATCGCAACGGAGACACAACACAACGAAGCGTGCTGCACTGCACGTATCTGTGCTGATAAGATTGATCGAGCCGCGAATGTCATTGCCTTCTCCATCAGCAGGCTGCTGTATCTGTCAAATAAGATCACAAATCAATTCAAAAGTTGGGACCAAGTGACTTGCATAAATTAATATCGCTTGCCTCGCATTTTGTGATTTTGTTATTTTGAGAAGGCCGGTCTACCCAAATGAGTGGTGTCTCGTGGCTTGCACTCTTGTATTTCATCTTGTATTCGCGAAACTCGTAACCTGCAATAAATAAAAGAGAAGGAATCGTATCAATTGCCAATATTCTGCAAATATGCATGAACACAAACACTGCAATTGCAACAAGCAATTATTCCGGTGAACGATCCCAACAATGGAACCAACGTTTGTTAATGTTAACGTGTGTAGGAACCTTATCAGTGTTTATAATCATAATCGCACGCTCACACTCGCACATGTACGCCGTATGCCGTGCGCTGCAGACAATGACAACAATGCACGCAGACAATGCGCAATTGCAATTTGCATTTAATCACTGCTTGAATCTGTGAAGCTGAAGAAGTAGCGTAGTGGGAAGGAGCCGAAAACTTGATTTAAACTCAGATCGTTAATCGGTAACACAAATCGTCACACACAATCGTAATTACATTTGCATTTGGACACACAGCAGAGAGAAGTCAAAGAGAAAGAAAGGAGCGCAGTCCAAACCGAGACGGTGCGATGTGCAGAAGTTAAATTAAGGTTACAAGAAGGCAAAAGACCAGCAGTAACACACATACAAGTCAAAAGCTTGGGTTGAGACAAGACTCAAGACGAAGAGTTTTCTTTCTTTTAGCCATCAGTCGGTTTTTACGTTTCGTGTCGCGAGGTTGCCGTCGTCGTTCGTTCCTCGTCTCGTTTTCAGCTGCCAAAGTTCAGCCGGAGTGCGCGACCCAAATGCATATTGCATCAATGAATCAGAGATCAGTTTGCTGGCGTGCGAGTGAATTTGAATCGATTTTCCCGTGTGAGTTGAGCTGTTGAATAGAATTTTATAATCGCGTTTTAATTGCGCGACGACGTCTTCCTTCCGGTAGCCAAAGCCGGCAATTGTTTTGTGCCAGTCGAAGCAGTGCCGTTACTCAGCTGTCAGCCGGCTCGTAGTTCTCAACGCACACGAATACGAACGTGTGAAATTGCAGAAATTATGAAATACTTTCATGTCGGCGGTTGCGACGGGACTCGAGACTTTTAAGCAGCAGCCGCCATGGCAGCGTGAAAGTTAAGACAGCGGACGGCGAGCTAATTGTTGTTGTTAACTGTATCTCCGTGTGAGGATGTACGCTTCCAAGCAATGCAAATGCAAATACGAAGCACAGTCGCAGAGTGCAGTGCGAGTACGCGTTGATTAATCAGTGTGTATGTGGTACCAGAAGTGCAGAGTTCTAATTCTAATTGGTCCTGGTCGACATTTGTCTCAATGTAGTTCAGAGCAGTTCATAGGTCATTAGTGACGAGAAGACAAAAATTTTCGTCAAGTAGATTCGGGCAGGAGCAGGTAAGCAAGTGGTTGGTCGCTGATAACACTAAGAACGTTTGAGAAATTTTGGCATGGGACATTTTCTGTCTGCAGCTTCGTCTTTGCTTTGTTCGATCCCATTCATGACAAGAGCAAGACAATGTCACACACTTTCGTGTTTCGTGTCGTTTCTGGGGTGTTACTGTGTTTTATATAAAAATAACATCTTGTTAGTGCTTGCTTATTGGTAATTTGTGAGTTGGGAACTGTGAATCGCTGCCAAATAGGAAACGAGTCAGACACGAAAAGACGGGACGCGGACTGGCAGTACGTCGAGGCATAAATTGGGGCTACGAACTTTCACGGAGCGGAGCGGTCGCGTTCTCGAGTTTATGAAGCAAATTGCATTTGCACGTGTGCGGTCTTCTGGCCAGCAATCTATAGTTGGATATTTTGCGTATGAGGCGTCATGCAATAATTCTTAAAAGTTTGAACTCAGGCTGTGATTTGCTTAATTTCCCCGAGTGCATGCAGTAACAGTCTTTCATGTTGCCTGTGACCGTTGCTTTTCAGATTAATTCAAGTAGTCCAGTGGCTCTTCTCTCCTTCCGTCAAAGTGACGCTTTCAAGACGATTCAAGAAGCGGACGCGAAAATGTATGATCCAAGCTGCCAGCACTCGAGCTTCCTGTGATGTGAAAAGCGGCAGTAGCTTCTCGATTGTCAACATTGCGAAGTGAAGAACGATGTAGCCCAAGATCGAATCGAGAGAGCAGCGTGAATCTTCAGCCTCCACACGCATTGGTCATCCTGGAGTGAGAAAATTGCCTCAATTCCATAATTGTGCAGCAGCGTGAGGCGACTAGGCGAGACGTGAATTATGACACTTCTCAAGCAATGCTTCTGCTACAGCCTTCGTCAAGGCTCCTTCCTAATTGGGGCGTACTCACTGGTAAGCCACTGCCGCTTTTCACAAGCGCATGCACAAGAATTTTACTTAATTTCAGTGGTGATGCTGGGTTATTGGCGTGATGCAAATTAGTCTTAAGCTAGCACACCGATCGAGCTCTTTAATTTATATGTACAGTATCTGCTATCATTCAATTTACGTACTTGCAATGTAGAAATCGCACACAATGCCTCATACTTGACCTGTCGTGAACAATGCTTACTAGCTAACTTGAAACTTGGGCTTAAGTCGTTTTGTGTTGGCTTGGCCAGTCAATCACGAACTTTATTACGTCAGTCTGGCATCGTTGACAGTCAGGCGGCGGCTGTGCGCTTCGCCTTCGAAAGCAGTTGGCCACAATCTTCCGTTACCGTCATGCGGCGCATTGTAAACGCATCCGCAGCGCAGCAAGCAGCAGTCGTCGGCAATTTGCAATTTCTAATGAAAAATGTACTCAAACTGCAAAATACTGACTGCGACATCTGTTTCTCATCAAACTCTGTGCACTGCGTGCAGTATTCTCAGTCTCAACAATCGTCACTTGGCATCGGCCATTGTTGCTGTTGCTATTTCCGATGTAAGCACAATTCTGCCATTGCCATTATTACACGTTACAGGATTTAAAGACGCGAAGCCCTATAAATTTGCACATCCATGAATTATGACTTGAGCACTCAACTCCTTTGCGCAATGCGTAATAACGCAATTCGGGTTTGATAGGAGTCGGAACAAAATTATCGCAATTATTGCACACATGCAGTTGGTCTGGGAGTTCTCGTTGCATCGCAGCACTTTGATCTTGCACGCTGAATACTCAGACTCACTCGGGTCTCATCTTTTCATCTTCATCACATCTTTCTTCATCTTTTATCTTTTCTCGCTTCCTTTTCTCTTGTTTTTGAACACCTTTTCTGCTCCACGCAGTTGCCTCTGAATTTATTTTGCTTTGAGGAAGAGTTTGCATTCAATCGAGTGCTTTCAAAATTTATTCTGCTCCTGCCTCTTTGTGAGGACGTGAGAAAAATCGTATCCGCATCCGTGTCGCGTTCGGATTTAAAGTCGCGGCTCAACGCAAAAGAAAAATTATTGTCATTTGTTACGGGAGTCAACAATGAAACAATAATACGCACGTTATTAATGGAGCCACGTGACGCGGGTTTCTGCTTCTGCACGTCGGCTTCACATCGCATCAAAAGATCACTAAACTCATCAACATGAAAATTTACATTTGGGATCTTTTGACTTAGTCTGCGCAACTTCAACAACTCTTCTACCAGGCTCTCTTGTTTGCGCTGTTTCATTTCTAAAGTCGCTGTAAATCACACACGTCGTTAACACGTCAATTAAGGGGCTCATAGCGCGTGACGTGACAAAGATTCGGTCGGTCCTTGACATTGCCTTCCTGGCTTTTGGAATCAGAATTTTCTTAGTAGTGGCCGTAGTAAAGCAAATAGAACATCTTTATGTATGGAAGGGAAGCGTGGGTAGGAAAATGTGATGACAGAACCCATTTGGGCCATTTGTGCTCAGCCGATGATGCTGATGCCTTGAGTCGAATAAAATTGTACGAATTCTTGAAAGTCGTGCACCTCCATAAAAGTCACGAACTACGAATTTCACGGACGCATGAGCGACAGATGAGCACGTTGGCAGCGCAGGACAGGAATGCGGCGTAAGAACAAATATGCAGCAAAATAAGTCCTAAATAAAGTTAAATTGGAGTGGGGAGGGAAAAATTAAATGCTCAATGCAGCAAGATTTGAGGTCATGCAAATTAACAAATCACGAAAATCCCAAACTCAAATATTCGAGTACGAATGAGTAAACGAATGGACTCACGACCTCGGAGATGCGAATTCGTGAATGTGGAATATGGATTTCTCGTCTTTAAATGATGACTGATGACTTGTTATTTGTGTACTCCATGCAGATTGTGTACTGCCTGGCCTTCGCCGTGGAGCTGTGGTGGATCGTCGAAGCACTGAGTAAGTACATCGAAGTATGAAAGTCAGCCTGCCCAGCGAGTTAATTGGCTGCTGACTTTTAATCTTGAACTTTCTTGGACTCTTGCAGTGATCCTGCCTGCCCCAGCCTACACCCTTTGTGCCCTCTACTTTTTCAACTTTGTCATGGCGGCCGTCCTCCTCTTCGGCCTGCTTATCGTAAGTGTGGCTTTAGAATTGGCCTTCTATGAACCGCTAATTTGTCGCCTACTTGGTTGCAGAGACAGAGAAAGTACTTGATGGGCTGGAGCCTGATGACCGTCCTCTCGTTCTTCCCCGAGTGTGGCATGGTTCTCTTCATGTCCCTCTACTATTGGGTACGTGCTCGGATTATGACTATGGCATTATGCGCTTCACTCTGACGTGTTAGAATGAGATTGCATAATTGCAAACTACGTCGGGCGATTGGAGTTGTGACAATGACCTGGTGCGGAGCAAACCAAGCGAGCATGCATTGCTCTCGCTTCTACATTCTACATGCTTTTGGGTCGATTGCCAATTGAGAGTTTCAGTTACGAGTCGCGACCGGCACAAGGTCGAATCTCCTCTTAGCCTTTAGCCTCAACCTGCAATTAACGCACCTGCAGCCGGCCAACCGTGAAGTAATTGCGCGAGTGCCGATTGCGAATGAATTGTGCGATGAATTCTCTGAGTGCTTACTGATGGCGTGTTTATTTTCATTCACCAACAGCCGACGCACAAATACGAGTACGGAGTCATCGAACTGGTGTACTGGTCGCTCCGAGCCATATTCAACGTAAGTATGCAAAACGCGCGACAGAATCTTATCACCATCGGAAATTGATACCGAAATGTTTGCGACGTGCCCCGGGCTGCCATGCCAGCTCAAATCGATTTACGATGCCAGTTGCGCAATGCACTCTCAAATTGAACTGAAGCAATGCTGATGTACAGAACGAAAGCGAAGGACACAATCGCATCGCAATCGCGCGTAAACATAGTTTGACTGTCACGACGTAAAAATAGATTCAATATTGCGAATTCTGGTTCTGGGCCGAGCACAGAGAACGCGAACACGAGCGCTTTAGCTCAGGTTCCAGTCTCGCTCTCGAAAACTGGCGTCGTGTTTCTGCATTCTGCATCACATTCGCTTTGTTATTTGCGCAGCAGTCTCAAGTTCCCAAGTCGCAATAACGCATTGCGATTTGTGCCCAGGGGTCTGGAGTGCCCGTTTTGTTCTGCGTACACGTTAACGAGATATCAAATCCTGTGGTTACGACGCATTTTGACTGCCCCGTCTGAACTTTTGAGCGCCCACGCTTCTTTAACAATTGCCTCGCCCTGAATTGTTTAATTGTTGCTCTTTGACAGATTTTCGGTGCCCTTTGTGTCATTTCGCTGTACCTCTGCTGGAGAGATGAAGAGCTGATCCTGAGTCGTTTGCACGACTTGACTCTGGTGAGATCTCAAAATTCACTCGTTTATAACCTTGCCCTTTCTACTCCCTCGACAATTGTAGTCATGCCCCATTAATTAGTCGAATGAAAGGAATCTCGGTCTGTGGGAGTGTGAATCCTTAACTCTTTCTCAATGTAGATTAAAGCGATTCTAATTACTCTGAATCGAAAGATTTGTTGCAATGGCAATTGGGAGCAAGAGAAAATATTTTTGGCCAATCAAGGACAAAAAGATTCTCAGAATTAGAATTGTGATTTAAGTACGGCTTCTTTTCTTTGTTTCCGCTTCAAGGCGAGTGTTGAGTCTGGGTCGACTGGAGCCGGTGGTCGACTCATCGTGAACCAACGCTACCTCTACCGAACTACTGCTCCACTTCAGGCGTCAGTAAACGGAGGAGGTGGCGGTGGAGTGCTAAAGAGCCGTGGACTGGGACCAGGCATTGGCAATGGAACCTTGAAGCAGCAATACACCAACACATCTAGTCGTAGATTTAGGTATCCCGCACCAGCGCACCACCGACACACAACACCCAACTACCACGGCTATCGGAATTACGGGTACGTCGACTCCACGGCGGCACCTCCGCTTCAGCTCCAGCACCGCCACACACCCACGCAAGCCCGAGACTTCTACGGGGACAGCAACATCAAATCCTCCTTGCATCGACTGCAGAACGGAAAGTAAGTGCACAATTTACTATTTCACAATTCCAAGGCACGTGAATGTGTGAATGAGTGGAGGATGTGTGACTAATATTTCTTGGTTGTTCCGCAGGGGATTCCAAGGTAGCTTCCAGCAGCCGACGCCGACTCTGTCCCGCCACTCCCGTCAGCTGAGTCTCTTCGCACAATCACCCCTCCGCTCAGTGTCGACGGCGGCAGCCACCTACAATTACTACAACGACAGCAATAGCCTGAGTCTTCGCAAGTCGCACAACCTGAGCCTGTATCCCAGTCAGTACAATTCCTTCACCATGAGCGGTACCCTTCGCAACGCCGCCGCAGAGCGAGCCAAGACCCACGCCAACTTGTCATTGACCACACTCAAGAAGAATGAGTTTAATCCTGCCATCATATTCGACCCCAGCTACAAGTACAAATCACGAATCAGCGATTGGGGAATCGCGGGGATCGGACTCGAGCCACCGGGTCAGCTGCAGCCTCCTTCGATGCCGCTGCACCGAACTCACTCGCTGTGGCACATTTCCAACGAGGACTACTGGAACAGACCCCCGCCCTCGCGCCCAGTTTCGATGGGCTACGTGAATCACACTGGCAACGAGTCCCAGGAGAAGAACCAGCCGTACTACACGTGGAACGAGGAGGACAAGGAGCCCTACGAATCGCACTGGAGCCCCTGCACACCCAGAGCCACACTCACCAAGGCCGGGCAAAGTGACAAGGACGCCAACAAAAACTGGCTCACGGTGCCTGATTCCTCCCGGACAATTATGGGACGCAAGGCGACGTCCGTCGACGGGCTCCATCGCCTCCAGCAATCTCGCTTTTACGGCCAAAATATTTTGGCCCACTCGGGCAACTTCACAATGATAAGGAGCAATCAACTGGGAGCGCAGAATGCATGGAACAAGAGCTCTAGCGAGCAGGACGAAAACGAAGATGACGAATATCAGAATTATCGGAGAGATTTCCAATTGTGACGCAAACTCCCGGCTGATAATTCATTTTAAAGTTTTGCGACCAGACATTGCGAACCGTGTCAGATTAATTTTGTTAGCGACGAATATTCTGAAGGTGCACAGGACTGGTTTCAAATGTTAATAAGGCATTGCCATAATACTTTAGTTTTGAAATACTATATTGTAATTTGTAATAGTGACAAAATGAAATGTAACAATTTTTATATTGTCTCAGCCCGAGTTATGTATTCAGTTCATTCCAAATATAAAATAACTGAAAAAAATAAAAATAATAAAAATAGAATCATAAGAAAGAATCATACTCACAAGTCACAAGTAAAATCCTGTTGCAAAGCTCAGAGTGTCCTAACTGTTTGCCCTCCTACGCCTCCAAGGTTGACTCACCGCTCCTGTCTTCGTGTGACCTCTGCTACATATTTCTTCCATTTCCAGCCTCTTCAGCACTTGAGTCGCTTTTAGCTTCTTCATATCCTCCTCCACGACTTCTGCCGCTTTGCAAGCCCAGTCGACCAACAGATTTCTGGGAGGACGCCCAAGTTTCTAAAGCGTAGGTTGCCGGCGAGGATTTCCATTAAAACGGGGTTTAGATTTCTGTGAGAAGAACTGTCCTGGTCGGAGGCGGATGTGGACGCGCCTTCAGTCACCGTGGTTGTTGGACGCGAGCTCAAGTCAAACGGGGCTTCTGTCACACCGAAGTTCACGCATTTTACTTACTGAAAGTCAAGTATCGCCAAGTTTAGCATATTTGTCTTACCCTGGTCCATGACAGTACCAGAATCATCTGCCGGAGCTTCATCTAAGTCTGTTAATCCACACACCAAATCTATATTATTGAACTCAACTTTGATATTGACCCTTGTAGACGAGTTTGATGGCAAATAGAAGCATGATGATTGTAAGTTCTTTGCATTTGCATTTGCCTTGGCCCCAGAATCCGAGCCTTATCCGCTTCTCTTAACCGTGTAAGTCTTCTGCCCCCCAACCATTTACATCCATGCAATCTTTGTATTGCCATATGTTTGTCACACGCAGTTGTGCGAGGCTAAAAACTGTGAAAACCATGCTGATTGGTAATTTGCATCGTCTCTGTAGATCCCTGAAACAGTGCACGGCTTGGCACGTAAGACAAAAATCGCATCGCACTGCCGGTGGATTTCTAGTCCACCTCCAGAAACAGGCCTCTCGGAATTGTTGGAATGGAAGAAGCTCTCTACCATCTGCGTCTGCCCTTTACGTCAGGCCTTTCTCAAGTTCATTCATTCCTGAACTTGAAATTCGCTTTCAAATTCGCCAGCGCCAAAGAGCTCCATTAAAGTTTGACGTTGACTTTTTTCATATTGAAATCACGGCCACAATTTATGCAAACAAATGAATGGCATTTGTGATTCGCGATTAGGTGCGATTTTGCAAAAATCAAAGTCAAATCAAGGTGCATTGGTCACAGGAACACGAAAACAGTTCAACCGCAGCGCAGTGCACAATGGCTACAGTTGTTCAAACTCGGCTCACGGCACAGGGACGATGGCAGAGCACAAAAGGACGATTAATCTGGTTATCTTCGGCACAATTCCAGATTTGCCATTTAGAATATTTGCAAAACACCGAGATTTTAACACATGCTTTACGGACACTGGCGACCGACGTCAATGCCAGGTTGAGTGGGGTGCAGGAGTATATAATCCGACGGCCTACGAGAATACGTAATTATTCTGATCCACAATCGTCGGGAAATAGTCCGAAATGAAGCTTTCTCTTGCCCTCCTCCCGACACTCGTGCTGGGCCTCGCTTCGTGCCTGGCCACCGCCCAGAATGTTGATAACCTGAAGCTGGTGATCGCCGCACTTGCGCAGGCCGAGCAGGAGTACGATCAGCTAGTGCTCAATGACACGATCCATGGCGCTCAGACGAGGGCATTTGGCTCTGGCCGAATTGCAGGCTCCACGAAGTTCTCTCCGTACTCTGAGGCCATGGCCAGGATTAGCAACGTCAACCAACGAGCGATGGATCTTCTCGTGACTAAGTGAGCATTTGCCAATCGCGTATGGCAGATTCCCTTGCTTGTCTTCCTACAGGCGTCTATTCTGGTTATTTGCAGACACAACCTTGAGCGGGGCGCCGCCATCGCGTTGTTGACCCGTCAGATGCCTGCCGCTTGCCAGCAGCCCTCCACAAATTGCGTGAACTCAAAGTACCGGACCGTCGACGGAACGTGCAACAACTTCAACAACCCGCGTTGGGGATCCGTCAACCGCCCTTTCAACCGCATCGCTCCACCGGCGTACGAGGACGGAAGGAATGTCCCACGGGGTGGGGCGAGCCGTCTCCCGAACCCACGTCTGGTGAGCGTCACAGTGCACCCCGACTCAAACTCACCCAACCCCACCGTGACAAACATGGTCCCACAATTCGGTCAGTTTCTTGACCACGACATCACCCTCACTCCAGAAGGAGGCAAGCTGAGACTCATCATAGTTAAAGTATCACTTAATTATTCATGCTCATGCGTCTCTCGCTTGCTGGCTCCACAGCCCGCCAATGCTGCGCTGGCGCCAACGACCCGGACTGCTTCCCGATCACCATTGCCCGCAATGACCCTTTCTACTCCCGCGTTTCCACCCCACAAACTTGCATGGACTTCACCAGATCCACGGCGTTCTGCTTCCCAAGTAATGCCACGTTTTGATTGAGAAATGTAAACGGTGCTTCCACTTGCACGGCTGTCACTGTTGTGACTATCTCATCCAATTGCAGCTACGAACGGCGTCCGTGAGCAAATGAACGCCAACACCGCCTTCATCGACGGCTCGCAAATTTACGGCTCGAACGCCAACCGCGCTGGGAGTCTGCGTCAATTTTCTGCGGGACGCATGAAATCCAACACGCAGCTGACTGGTTTCCTGCCAGCGACGCAGCAGGTCGACTCCACGCAGGTGCAGATGGTGGGACAATTCATTGCCGGCGATGACCGCATCAACGAGAACCCTGCTCTGACTGCTCTTCATAACGGTAAGAAAGATTCATTTAAGACTTGAAGGTCAAGAGGTCACGACGTAACGGGTCTGCAACTTTTCAGTTTTCTTGATGGAGCATAATCGGATCGCGGCTCAAATGCGGAACCTGCGCCCTGGCTGGAGCGACGAGCAAATTTACCAGGAGACCCGGCGCATTGTTGGCGCTGAGCTGCAGCAGGTCACCTACGACCAGTACCTACCCGTCATTCTTGGCCCCAACGCCCTACAGCAGTACGGCCTTTCTCTGGGGAACGACTACACGACGTACGACAGCAACGTCGATCCGACCATCGTCAACTCCTTCGCCACAGCCGCCTACCGCTTCGGACACACGCTCGTCAACGGACTCATGCGCCTTGTCAGTAGCCGCCAGCAAGTCGGACAGTTCCTCGTGCGCGACAACTTTGGCCAGTCGGGACAGTTCACGCAATCCAACGGGCAAGGCTACGACTGGATCCTCGGAGGACTCATGACCCAAAACTCTCAGAATTTTGACCCCTTTGTGAGCGAGGATCTGACTGACTTTCTGTTCAGAACACCGGGACGTGATTTTGGGGCTGATTTGGTCGCGCGAAATATTCAGCGTGGACGAGACCACGGGCTGCCAGGCTACAATTACTATCGCGGACTGTGTGGTCTGAGCCCCATTGCATCGATGGCCTCTCCACCGCCTGAAGTACGATCGGACGCCTGGACAAGAGTTCGGTCGCTGTACGCCAATCCCGACGACATCGACCTCTTCACGGGCAGCCTGATCGAGACTCCGGTGCCTGGTGGCATGTCGGGCCCCACTTTCAACTGCATCAAGGTAACCTCCCCCAATTAACCGTCGAAAAAGTGAGGTGGGTGAAAGCATTCTGCGTTTTGTAGTCGTTGCAATTCGCTCGTCTGATGCGAGGCGACCGTTACTTCTTCACACATGGGAACCAGGCAGGAACCTTCAACCCGACACAAATCAGACAAATCCGCGCCCGGACCCTCGGAGACATCATCTGCGAGAACAGCCAGCAGATGGAGACCACGAGAAACGTCTTTTTGATCCCCTCGTCGAGGTAAGTAATAAAATCAGCATGCCCTTGACCAGGCAGGGCGCAGTTCGTGGAAACCGCACTCGCACTTGGTACTTTGCAAAACATGTTTGCGAACACTTGCGTCAATGGCGAGCAAATACCAGAACCAGTTATCCATCAAGTTGTGTTTGTTTCCAGCAATCCGTGGGTCCCCTGCAACGATGCTTCTCGGGCCAGACTCAACATTGCAGACTTTGTGGTTTAGAACTCGAGGAGAGAAACCGGATTTCCATTTTATTTAATTTCGAAATAAACAAGCAAGCAGAACTTATTTTGTGAACCACTATGCACAAGTATAATGCGCTCTATGGAGACAATGCGAGGAAATTAGAATCTCGCACGAAGCTGGAGGCCAGCAGCTGCCTGAGCCTGTCCCAGGCCCGCCATGCCCTGGCCCTGTGTTCCGCAGATGAAGGGGCAGTGCTCGTACCTCAGTCCGTAGAAGAATTCTGGCTTGTAACCAATCGCCTTCAGATGCGACGTGATTAGTTTCTTGTCGCAAGGTGAGAGTGTTGGCTTGGAGGAAAGAACCGCGAAGCTCCGTTGACCGTCCTCCCAGCAGACTTCCATCACCTGCCAGTCCCTGTTGTTGGTCAAACTCACCAGCAGGTTCGTGCCGACATCTGCGAAAGAACGACAACATTGCAACAATGAGTGTGGTGATCAGGAACCTCAGTCAATTCGATCGACTTACCTCCGGGGAAGGTCGGTGGTGCACTGAAGACCTTTGGCTTGGTCATGGTCAGTGATTTTGTATTGGTATGTCCGCAATACCCAGAAAACAAAAATTCTGTGGCACCAGGCTTGATTTCAAGGCACGACATGTCCACGTCACGCTTGCGAAGAAATCCTGTAAAATGTAAATGCCTGATGTAAATGACGGGCACGAGCTAGCAAAAGCACATATTATCTGTACCGATGTCCGTTGTTTTCAAGATGCTCTGACTAATGCGAAGAGCGTCCAATTTGCTCAACATTGGAAGGTAGAGACGAGACACGTTGTTGGTTGCAATCTGCAAATTGGGCGAATTTATTAAACGTCAGTAGTGTGGTACGCTTTCCTTCTCGACTGGCGTGACTAACCCAATTGTTTTCAAAGTCCTGAGTAACGAATCCTTCTCCTGGCACACACTGCTGCTCGAATGCGGCTTCAATGTTCACTCCGTGGGCAGAAGGCGCCAACGTCTGGAGGAGGCAGAGGGTCCACCAGAAAGCGGTGAGGACCCTGAAACCCATGCTTGGAATGGCTGGAACTGGAACGCAGCACTGGAGAAGTCTCTCTGAAGTTCTGCTCGGTCACTACGCTCTGCTCTGTAACGCCAATGCCAATGCGGCGCCTGCGCCGGCACTACCGTTTTATAGGCACGGCTTTAACTGTCGTGTCACATTCCGTAAAATTCCACAAGTGGCAACTTACTTGTGACAGTAAAATGTTCCATTAGAAAGCGTTAAGCATTCGCAGCTTGCACATTTCCTGACTCCAAAGCAAATTGCAAGACGAATTGCGAAGACAATGTTTAATTCTTGATCGCTTGACTCTCTCGTCTCTCATCGAGATGAAGGAAGAGGGACGGATGGACCTTGCTCCGATTTCCTTGCGCCACAATGCCAAGAATGTCGTCAGCGTCAGTGTGAGCGTCGCTGGGTCCGGCATTCCAATGTCACTCGTAACTATTTGCATACATTTGCAGCGTTGCTTGACTGCTTGACTGCTTGACTCATGGTGATAAGATTCATCCCTATGCGTCTGAGTTGTTTCTGCACGGCGATAATTAGCGCTAACGAACCGGTGCAATCCTGTACTGCATTTTTATTGTGCCTTCAGCAAACATACAGCCTTGCCTTGCCTCGACGTAAATGAAAGCGAATGTACGAGTTACGACTTCGCTTCGGTGGAAATTGTCACCGAGGCAATGAACGCGAACTGAACTCACTCAACGATTATCCAATGATTCAAGGCCTTTCTTGCAACATTTCAACCTCTAAAATTAACGCGAATTCGATCGCAACTTCGCGATGAAAAAGTGGAAGCAAACGACTGCAGTCGCAAATCAGTCGTACGAGCTGAATTCTCTCTAAGTTTTTCATCGGTGATAATTGAAGTTGACTGCCCAGCGTTAGCGGCGTGAATGCGTATAAATGCATGGATCCAAGACGGGCAACATTGAAGTAAGAAGCAACTTCTTCTAGCAGGATTCCACGAGTAGAACGTTACGCGATGTCAGCAGCTTTCTTGTCAAGATTTTCTGTCACATTTCTCATTGGAGTGGGGTTATTTGTCGGCGCCAGCAAATATTTCGTTTCGAGTTCAGTTTCGAGAGCCAGAAATCACAAGTAAGCCAAAGTGAATGAAGCACAAGCTCATTCCCCACATCTAGTATGCACTAACAATAGCAATGC
The DNA here is from genome assembly GCA_009869945.1 of Mesaphorura yosii. Classification (NCBI taxonomy): domain Eukaryota; kingdom Metazoa; phylum Arthropoda; class Collembola; order Poduromorpha; family Tullbergiidae; genus Mesaphorura; species Mesaphorura yosii. The sequence goes on from WIXG01000688.1 coordinate 23,584, forward strand.
AATTAAAATTTTGTTGCAGCATTGACACATGCCTCATACTTCCTGCCTGTGCGAATTTGTTCCCCAGCAAATTTCGATCCATTGACGGGTCGTGCAACAACATTGAACGGCCGTGGCTCGGCAAAGCGAATCGACCCTACCGCAAGGCAATGCCCGCCGACTACGCACGGTTCGGGACGTTTGATCTGCCTCGAGGTGGCAAAGAACCGAGTACGCTTCCGGCCCCTCGGAAGATTAGACTCGAAGTTCACTCGGACTCGAACCAGCCGGATGACTCTCTCTCGACGATGATGATGACCTTTGGCCAGTTCATCAGTCACACACTCATGCTCACCAGCGCCGCGGAGAAGTCAGAGCCGTTCAACCCGTGCTGTACTCCGGCGAGCAAGACGGACGCCTGCTTTCCCATCCACATACCAGCCAATGACTCCTTCTTCAGGCAGTTTGGCATCGGCTGTCGAAATTTTAAACGATCTCCCGAGTACTGTCCCGCCAACCGGCAGCAGCGGCGACAGACGAATCTCGTCAGTTCCTTTCTGGATCTGTCGACTGTGTACGGTTCGGACCTGAACACCAGCAACCGCCTCCGAGACGGAGGCGGACTCCTGAGAATGGGGCAGAGTTCTCTGCTGCCGGATCTGCCAACGGACGCAGCGCTTTTTGACGCGGGGGACGGACGTGTGAACCAGAATCCAATGCTCACTGCGATGCATTCGCTCTGGCTACGTGAACACAACCGGGTCGCCACACAACTGGGCTCAGCACATCTGGATTGGAGTAATGAGAAAGTGTTTCAGGAAACCAGGTAACCCTGCAAATCTTGAGAGTTCCAAGAAATGGATCGTCTGACGGAAATCCCTTGTTTAGGAGGATTGTCACCGCTGAATTCCAAAATGTGGTCTACAACGAGTACCTCCGACTGCTGCTCAGTCCTCGAGTTTACTCCGACTGGCACTTGAATTCTACGGGGCACAGCTTCTACGGATCCGACATCGACCCGACCATCACTGCCGAAGTTGTTGGAGCAGCATTCAGGTGACAAACATCTACCGGAAACGACGCAATAAACCTCGCCTGAATGAGCACACCCGACAGCTTATTAGTAAACATTTATCCGTAGAATGGGTCACTCAATGGTGAATGGAGACCAGGCTAAGATCTCAAATGGAATCCTACAACTCAGGTACAAAATTAGTGACTACTTCTTGCGACCGAAGGGCCTGCTCAGAACGAGTACAGACCTGGACAGTGTGCTCGAAGGCATGGCGACTGTGCCCAACCAGAAGGTGGACCGATTCATTACCGATGAGCTGGCTAACCGGTTCGGGAAAACAACCGGCGTCGCATTCGGCGGCGATCTCGTCTCGACGAACCTGCAGGTAATGGAATCATTTTCATTTGACACTACCCAGTCAGGGTAAGATAAGCTGCACGATCTGCATCATCCCGCAGAGAGGTCGAGATCACGGAATTCCCAGCTACAACGCAGTGCGCAGATTCTGCAGACTTCAGCCACTCTCTTTCAATGCTGGCACCATTCCCCCGGCTGGAATCGACACGGGAGCGTGGGCGGCCCTGAAACGTGCGTACAGAACTGCGGACGAGATTGATCTCTTCACTGGTGGCTTGTCGGAGCTTCCGCTGTCTTCGTCGGTGGTGGGCCCAACATTCACATGCATCCTCTCGGCAGAGTTCTACCGCCTTAAGTACGGGGATCGATATTTCTTCACCCACGCCCGGGGAAGCGGCTCCTTCACGCCAATACAGCTTCAGAACATCCTCCAACGGAGACTGTTCGACATTCTCTGCGATAACACGGGAATACAATTTCTGGCACCGTCAGTCCTCCAGCAGCCTATCGAAATGTAAGCCACACACAACACGCCAAAGTTGACCAACTTATCACCCGAATTTACGCCGGTTTTTTTAATTTATGCAGCAATGTTCCGGTGTCATGCAGTACAAAACGACGACTGAATTTAAGTTTGTTTTAGTTGAATTTAATCACAATAAAGTGCTAAGGTACAATTCCGAGTTGCTGCATCCATGCGTTGAAGTCTTCCTCCCGCATGACGAAGGAGGCGGCGTCCGTCAGGACGACATCCCACTTCGCGTTAGACTCTCTGATGGATCTGCGCCTGCTATTGTTTGTGCCCGCAATCCCAAACCCGGCGAGGAAGCTCGACCGGAACAAAATCACGAGCAGTGTGGCCATCATCAACTTGAAGAAGAGGAAGACTGTCTTGGCTTTGAATCGGGTCTTGGAGACGATTTGCTTCCAGACGGCCGGTGAGATGGTAGCTTTCATCGGATTCAGCGTCGTGGATGTCGACGGCTGCGTGGTGGGGGCCATGGCGGTTTCTTGCCCATAACCCACTCGAGTCTGAATCCACCCAGAGTCAAATTCTCCATTCTGAGGGCCGTAATCCGACTGCCAAGTCTTCGTATTCACAGGGGACGTTTCTCGCCGCAGAGGGACTGCGTGGGAGAATTCTGGGGCGCACAACAACAGCACGATCACTGGAATAATTTCCATGACTCAACAAATATGATTCTACGCCGACCAGTCAAATTTATGAACATCCTCCGACCGAGCTTGGACCAAGTACAAAATCAAATACGACGACGACCGGCTTGTTTGTCTGCCGGAATTGTTACTGCGTCATGAATATGCAATTTGGCATTTTACCCACTGTCCACTTTCCTGCTACGTACGCGTACTTTGAAATTAAGGTCAATGCTAATAACTAATTGCAGGCAATGAAGGCACATGCAATATTTATTTTTAAAATCAGAAAAATAGAGAAAAGGAAGAGCTGAGTCTGACATGGAAACTCCACCAGCTCCACAATTTGTTTGCTTTCCACCACAAACAAACAAACAAATCAATTTCTATTTGCAAACAAAAAAATTGTTTAATTAAATATTTTGTTACTAAATGCATTGTTTCAATGCAACAATCGAAACTTTGAACTGCTCTAAAAATTCGGCACTTCATTTCCCAGATCTACGACTTGGCGCACGATTATTTTTCAGGATGCCCTATCACCCAGTATAACTATCGAGTCCTACTTAGGTAATCAGCTGGTGG
>WIXG01000689.1:0-26583 GCA_009869945.1 Mesaphorura yosii
TGCTGTTGTTCGAGAAGCGACTCGAACAGCCAATCAGAATCGAGCGAATGGTCAATTCATAATATCAAAACGCCAATGTCATGCTAAGACTCCAATTGAGTCTTTATGAATGCAGGCAAATATGCAGACTGTGAAAGCCAGTGCCCGTACAGTGACGTCACAATACATAATTGGTTTCGAGAGTACACTTTAGTATTACTACACTGATTTCACAAGTCTGGATACCTTATTATTGCTCAATAATTAATATGAGTTTGACATGACACAAACACTCGGCACGATTTGGGGAGAAGATATTCCCACTCCAATTTTCCAGGATAAGTTCTTCCGAAGCGGTTCAAGCTCGTGAAGCAAGGCAAAAACCGAATTATCTGGAGAGTTTGGAAGCAAAATTTTGGATGATGTCTACTTCGCGAAAAAATATTCCCTCTGGATACAATTTTTCAATAATAAAGTCAGATGTTTTTCAAAATCAACCATTTGATATAGATTTCCACGTTGGATTTATAACATGATTCATGGTGCGACCTCGACTCGGTTTATTGATTTTATGAATTTGAATTACTCATCATGCTCATCATCATGCTTAATTCATGTTTGACAGATTGAAAAATTAAGAATGCAAATTATTTTCAAGTAAAGAGTAGCGAACACTTGCAAATTGCCAATAATTGCTGGAAGTTATTTATTCAAATGAGGTCAGGTGAATATCAAAGTCAAACACTGATTCCAACTGCAGCACACACACTCTTCGTCTGGTTCGGGATCTTCATCTCTCTCAACATGACAGGGACCTCATTGAAAACCATTGCGAGTCCACCCTCAAGATGCCAATGAATATGACAGTGAAAGAACCACATTCCAGGATTGTCAGCTATAAATCTTATCACAATCCATGACTCCGTTTCAATTGTGACCGTGTCACGTTTGACTCCGTTCAGGACGAGTTGATCTGCATGTACGCTTGGGTCATAGTCTCCATTCTGTGCCTGACCCTTTCCTAGAACCCAAAATGCGTGCCCGTGCAAATGGAATGGATGTGGTCCAGTGTCATGGTTATTCACCACCAATTGAACGACCTCCTGCACGTTATCAATCGTATAAACATTTGCGGACGTTGGAAATGAAGCATTCTTGATCGAGAGCGTTATCAGTGGCTCCACCGTTCCAGTAGAGAATGTAATGTTGTTGAATGTGAGATGATTCACATCTTCGTCGTCTACGACTTGTTCCACTGCGAGAATGACTTCAGAACCGTAGGCGAATGGTGCTAGAATCCTGTCAGCGGGCTGAAGACTCATTTCTGGGAATTCTAGGCCTGAACTTGAATCTGGAACTGGCTTCGGTGGGTACACGTTGCTGAAGAGTGTCCATGTAACACCTGGTGAAGTCGACAAAGTACTCAACACCGTTTGATACTGCAGCTTCCCATACACGACTGGAATCATTGCAGCAGGATCCGGATTGATATTAGGACCGTCGAATCCATACATGTCCGTATCAACTTCTGCCATGATCCAATAATTATCCCCCGATGTAGCGTTCATCCGAACGAGGAACGAGTAACGTTGAGCTGCTGCGATCGGGACACGATCAAAGACTCGACCCCGGACGGTGTCAATCCCGTCCACTTCAATCACTTCCAGCCAGTGTCCAGGAATGGAGAAATAGTACGTTGCGAAGGCTGAACTGTTAATGACACGAATGCGGTACAATTTTCCACGTGTGACTTTGAAGACGGGTGGATTCGAGGAAGAAGTGGAACAAGGAAGTGTCGTCGCATTGCAAGGGAATGCACCGACTCCATTCATCAGGTGAGAGGATGGAATGGGTTCATTTCCTTCACTCGCAGGTGACAAGAACCAGTCAATGTTGACACTTCCATTCGTGTGATACCAGTCGCTCAGGGTTATGACCAGTTCACCGTCATAAGCGTAGATTTCTGTCGCTGCATGAACGATCAGTGGACCCCAGAGTCCTTCCGTATACTGGGATCCAGTGTGAGAATGATACCAGAACGTACCCGATTGCTGCAATGGGAAACTGTACACCATCGAACCACCATTTGCAATTCCACACTGTGTCACCATCTGTGGTCCATCTTCAAACGGAGTCCCGACTTGAAACAGACCGTGCCAATGAATCGTTGTGAGCTGAGTCTTGTCTTGAATGTAGTTTTGAACCGTGACGTGCACCGTATCTCCAACAGTGCCCTCAATTGTGGGCCCAGGAAAGTGGCCATTGACTCCAAGTATATGACAAACGGTGACTCCATCAGGAGCACCACAGTGATAGCCAACTGTGAAATTGTAAAACAAGTCGACCGCACGCGCGTTACTGGCAACTGCGAGTAACTGGACAAAGATGTACGAGTACTGGAAAAGAAGGCCCATGGTCGCCATACTGGACAAAGGCATGTACTTTTCACTACTGTACTCGTACAGTAGTACAAGTCCTTTTTAAGCCATTCTAATATACGCGCTTACTGAGCTTACTGAGCTAACGTGCGGCTAGCCACTTGTATACACTTCAGCTTACGTGCCAGACGTCAGACAATAACATGTTTTTGTCTAAGTTGACTGGACAAAGAGATATTGGTCTTTATTTATCACGTCACTCACATCACATTTGTGCAAAAAAGTTCGAATCACGTAGCAAGTATAACCACGAACCACGTACACCTCCTTCGCTAATGTCAATGCATGTATAATTCATGAATCAGTAGCTCTGGTCTGGATTCCTGGAAACATATCAACTGAGTATTCTGGCGGATCCACCCGCATCGACTTGGGCTCATGAACTTTGTACTTTGATAAACACACTTGATTACCTGAATCAATATGTCAGCACGGATGCACGTGATCCATTCACAAAAATCAATTACCCAACTTTTACAATATTTTCTGGTCCACTAAGCCTGCAAGCCGTGAAGTAGTCGTGAATGTCAACAATACGTGACGTTTATTGTACTTAACAGATGAATTGACAAAAGAATTTTATTACACTGAAATAACAACAAAAGAGGAATTTTAGATTTAAATCATTCACATTTCTACTATATTGATGTACATGATGCGGTTAATCGGTACGTTTTCTGCCACGCCACCAAAAATGTAGATACATTGACGTATACGCAAGCCTGACCCATGAGCCGATTCGGAAACCCGTTCACGTCAACTTTTGCTAGTTTGTTGAAGGAAGGACTGAACTTCATGACAGGGTAAATGGGTTCGTTCCCAGACAGGAATGTTGTAGTTTCCACCAATGATGTAGGTCTCGGCACAGGTCCAAGCCACGCAGGACAGAGTAGATCCCATAGGCTCACATTTAGCACCGATGCCACTCCTGCAGCCGTAGCGAAGGTGACGACGGACTGTTGGGTCCCCGGTGCCATTCCACCAAAAGCGTACGCACGAGAGTTACCGACATCGAAGACGATACTGCTGTCCGCAATTGAATTCGAGAATGTTCCAACATCTTCGACAGCTTTTGTACTGATTCAGTAGCCCAAAACATGATAGATTGCACTATTCGGAACTTGGTTCCAGAAAACTGAAGAAGTAGACGAATCCTCTCACATCAAACGGCCTCGATGCATCAATAAAATGGGCTTGCTCGTCTCGGATTCCAATTAAAGTGAATCTCATTCGACGGAATGCATTAAACTGTACATGTGCGTGTGCAGCTTTGTTGCAAATGGTAAAGAAGTCATCAAATTATTAAAAAGGGCCAGGTCACGTCAGCCTGCTTCATCGCATCGAACAGACTAACTGTAGCAGTATCAATTTCCAGTTTCATTGACGGCACAACTGCAACTTCATACATGGCAATGCAAATTTTCAATACTTGTCAAACAATTATCTTGGGGGCCAATTCTAACTTCAGCCAAAAGACAGTCGTTTATTCACGCCAGAAACCTACAAACTCCTCCTATGTTCATTATACAGTAATCTGTGGAACGTCACTTCGATAAAATCAGCTACCTCTTCGAATCGAGATCAGGGCGCAAAGGGGGTGGACGGGCAGAACGGGCGTTAATTTCCACAATGTTTTGAACCACACATTCTTACTTTTATTGATTTCATTGATTAATTTCGCTTGATGTTAACAAACTCGTAGTCATTTTTATTGGCTCAAAAAAATAACATGAATTATAATTCAATCGGAGTTTTGTATTTATTCCAGATTGGGAGCTTCACACGACCGTCAGCCGCCCAGACTGGAGACTCTCGACATGTTGGGAGTCCGGAGCACGGAGGACTACCCCTGGAGCGAAGGAAACTTGAGGAGCAACGAGCGCAATGTGGGCACAAACAGATTCCCGCTCTCGTCCTGCAGTCTGGCTGCGATATTCGACTATTTACTGTCGGGGCACGCCGAATGCCAGTTTCCAGCCAACATAGCCGGGCTCAAGACCCCATTTCGATCGGTGCAGGAGTCTGGTGTGCTTGCGACGACAGAGATCATTTGTGCGTGGGCCAATGTGTTTCTTCCTGGCACCGGAGTCCCACTCTTTCAGTTTTCGGACGCTCAGTGTCGAAGCATGTGTTGCTACAGCGGAGCCACAGTCGAGGATCGGCGAAGATGGCAACGGCAAGGCCATCATGCACAACAGCGTGTGATTCAGGAAGGCGTGAGGGAATCGAGCGGCGAAAATTGCCAGCAGAATGAAGAATTTGAAGGCGTTGCACATCTTTGCACGATATATACCAAATGCGGAATTCTGAAATTCACGAGCATGATAGCGAAGGCGATAACGAAACGGCAAGAGCGAGTTTGTGAGACCCCCCTTACAGCTTGAGAATTCTACACTCGAATAAGCGCGAGGGTTCGCTGTTTTTCCTGCTGCTACTGCGGCTTGGCATGGAGAGCACGAAGAAGATTCTCGAAGAGTACAGCAATGCGGAAGTATGCGTATCGAAAGGACGACGGGACAATGACCGAATGTCACAAGGCGATGGCGCAACGAGCGATTTGGTAACAAGGCGTAGGCGAAGACAATTTTATCAATATTGTTATTAATGGCTAAATGCGATCTAATTCATTGAATGCTGGCTGAATGCTAAATTTGTTCATTAGTGGCACGAATTTCAGGTAAAACTATCATGTCCAGATGTTCATGTACTTCTTTCTTAATGCCAATTTCTGTAAAATTTGTTCGTGTTCAAGCGCTTTGAATTGTAGTCTTTCTCTCTGCCTAAATCCTGCGGCAACTGTTGTCATTCTCTCGATCATAGTCACCTCAGTCTTCGGCTTCGTCTTCACCGTCGGTTCTGTATTCACCCCGACGCCCGTCTCCACGTTCGCCATCGACAGTTGCCATCCAACGCAACTCTCTAACCTCTCTTTCAAAATCCGGCTGGCATTCGCATCAAAAACTTGACCTTCGCCCCTAAAACGGTTGTTCCGTGGCTCCTCGAAGCCTGAATCCAAGAAATCAGTAAAAAAAAAAAAAAAAAAAAAGGTTTAGACCAGCTCCTTAGTTTTTTTGCACAAAGTAAATGCTAAAAAAGTAGTACGGATTCTCGGAAATAAATGACAAAACTTACCCGAGCCAACGCAGGCCAAAGTGAAGATTGCGAAAAGAAGGTAACATTTGAAGACGCTAGGCATTTCACTTACCTTCGAATTACAATTTGGATAGGATTCGAACTGGAGCTTTGAATCTTGATTCTGAAGTATGCTGATTGATTGAAGAGCAAAAATGCATTCATACACTTGGAATTGAGTGCGTGCGAGTTTAATGAATCTGGAAATGAACCGCTTCTATTTGGAGTCGGTGTTCTATAAACTTCACATTTCTTATGCTCAGACAGGGCTCGCAGTGCACAGTCATAATAGACAGCACTTTTTTCTGTATTTCTTGATGATTGAATTCGGTGATGAGGAACCTCCTGACAATGATGTCGCTATAGAACTAATTGAACTCTTGCCAGTTTCCTTCAACCCTTGAGAAAGTTCGCTTTGGATTTGAGAAAACATCTCTTCTTGAGTCATTATGGAACTAATTGAAGTCGTGCCAATTTCCTTCAATCGTTGAGAAAGTTCGCCTCGGATTTGAGAAAACATCTCTTCCTGAGGCATTGACTTCAGTATTCGTCTCAAGAGAGAATCACTCAACTCTTTGTAGTGAGTTCTAAACAGCTGGATGCTTTCGCTCCAGCCAACTTCGCCAACTTTTACCAACCACTCAAAAATTTCCACAACGTTTTCTCCAAACAAAAGTGAATCTGACGGCAGACGTTGAATAAGCCAGCGACTAATGGCCACGATTGTCAAATGTTTTCCTTCACGGAGTAAGATATCAATTGCTGGTGCCGGGAACTGGAAATAAAAAACCACTTTCTTGTTTGTCTGTGCCATCAGTAGGGGCTCAATTTTCGCGGACTGATTGGTTGCAGCTAAAGCAACTACTGTGTCTTCTAATAGTCCTCTAATACGTATGCCTGAATTAAGAAGCTCGACATTTGTACGCAAGCGTAATTTCCAGATTTCTTGCATGACATTGGTTTGCACCCCAAATGCTCCCACGAAGTGCGCACTTCTAAATATACTAAACTCGTATATTTCAATGTCCGTAGAACGGAACTCACTGCAGTAAGCCTGCAAGGAACCGAAGACTTCATTTTCAAACGCTTTCGCCTCACTGTACATATCGTTTCTTAAAAGCTCGTAACTGTAAGCTTCACGTAGTCGCAGCAGAACGACGGCGTATTCCTTCTCCCCACCATAATATGAGTTGGCTAGAGGTCGTAGAAATTTCCAAAGATACTTGAGAGCCTGGCTTCTATAGGAACGCCGTTCGGTCTTCCCAGGGCTAAGATTCGAAATATTACGAAGAAATCCGTCAATCAGAAAGAATTTCTTCTTTGGGGGTCCAGTTAATTGATAAAGATATTCCATTTCACAGAGCAGTGCCTCTTTCTCGTTTTTGGTGACTAATGATTGGAGGTAGGCGTTTATAAATTGTGCAACATGTTTGTCGTCCTGTCCGTCAAGATTTGTCTGCATCCAGTGTGATATCAGTTCATGCGATTTCAACCAAGTGTAGAACTTAAATAAATCCTGGTAGGGGAAGCTAGAAATTCTGTATCCACCAAAGAGATCCATGACTCGTCTAAAGTCTTCCATTTTGACAATGTCACACGCGGGACAATTCAGTGAGCCCAAATGAGCACAAATCGTGTCAACGATCACTGCGAATTCGTCACATTCATACAGCACAGTCGTGTAATTACATACTACGGCAAGTTTTGCACGAGAGGAATAATACAACGAATTATACTTCAAGAAATTTCTTATGAAAAGCCAATGATGAATTGTGTATTCACTGACGTCGTCATTTAATTTGGAGTTCCTTGCTTTTTCAAGTAAATCTGAATACTCATTCATAATGTCGAGTTTCATTTTCTTCATGGAATCACTGTCACTAGCGCACATTAAAGTAAAGGAGGCGATTCTTATGTGGAGTTGGATGTCTTCTCTAAATTCTGCTTCAGCACCAGTCACCTTCACTTTTAATTCTTTTAGAATTGAATCTGCTCGGTCATACGCCTTACGGTGCATAAATAAATAGGCCAGCTGAATGTTGTACTGAAAAATCGGAAGACCAACGGTACCGTAGACCTTCATCAAGGGTGGCAGCGAAAGTTCAATTAATTCCATTCCTCGATATAACTGGTTCGCTTCGCGTGCCAGATGAACACCAAACTGCGGGAATTCCTGGAGCACATTCTCGTGTTTTTCTAAAACCTTTTTCCAGACCGAAATGGCAGCGTCCTCGTGTTTTTTATAGTCGGATTGAAAATACATCAACACCAAGCGTAGAACTTTACTCTCATGTTGTGGATCCGCTTCCACAGAAGTCTTTAGCACATGTTGGAGCACCCGATGGATATTTAATTTACGCCGACCTCGTTCACTTTTTATGCCAGCATTAACGGTGAGAAGAGAGAACTTTATCAGATCGTCAACAGCACTCGCCACCTGCATCCCGGTCACATCCAGGACATCCTGCAGGTGAGTGAACATTTCTTCATCAATTCGTTCAGGATTGCAATACGCCGTCACATGCATAATTCTTCGACATAATTCACGGTGCTTCGAAGAATCGTGTGCAGACGCACGTCCGATGTGATCTAACGAAAGCGTCAGTGCTGAACTGAGTGGACGTGTGTATTCGTCAAGAATTTCTTTATCCGTTAGTATCTTAAGATCCGACTTGATCTGCTCTAGATAACTCTTAAAAGTCCAGCCAAAGACAGGATTGATGATAACGGTGACGGCGCACTGTAGGGCGAGCGGAAGGTAGCCAAGAAGTTCGCCCAGTTCACGCAGTTCCTCATCGATTGGAAGCTTATCATCGTCCATTTCTTCAGCTAGGGGCAAAGCTTGCTTCAGAAACCGCAAGGACTCTTCTTCTTTGAAGACATTCACCTCACAAGTTGGAATTCGACCCTCTTCCGTAGAGTTTCCCCAATCTCCCAGCATTCTGGACGTGATGATTGTATAGTGCGAAGAGTTTGTCGAAAGAAGCTCGCGGACGTCGATGTAGCGCTCGACGTTGTCAAAAATGAACACACATTTGCAGTCTCGTAGTTTTGTGTTGACTTCACTCATCAGTTTCTTCATACTCTTCTTATCATTGTCGCTGTCTTTCACTGGAATACTCATGTCTTTTGCAAGTGACGTGCAGGAAATCTCCAATGATGTCCCTTCGGCGTCAATCCAAAGTACGTGGTCGTAGTGGCCTTCGTATTCGTTCCCGTACCACTTTGCAGTGGTGGTTTTGCCCACTCCGCCCATTCCAACAAGACTCTGAGTCTGTGCCACGATTGCCATCGTTCTATTCTTAGTTGAATGCAATTGTTGGTGCACCGTCTCGATTAAGAGCTGCCCTTTGACAGTGTCAGTGCGGGGAAAGAAAGAGTTGGGGAGTGTCTTCTTCTTGGGCCACCATTTCTCTGGTAAGACTTGGTTGGTACTGATTTTTGCTTCTTCGACCAGTTTGAATTGCCATTTGTAGCCGAGTTTCTCCGCGGATTCCTTGAGCTTTCTGAAAATGTGCAATTGAGTGCCGTCCTTGAGCAAGTAGTCGAGAACATGGTCCAAGACGATGTCGTCCCTAAATCACGCATGTTATCACATAATCACGTATTTAAGAGTGCGTAGGGGTAATTAAACCGATGTCATAGTTCCATTAAATCTACTCGATTATTGTACTTACTTGGTTTGAAGGAAGTCGACAAGCTTCCTCGTCTTCTCGTGCCGTGTCCCTGATCCTGCTGCCTTCACTAACTCGAACTCGTTTGAAGACATGAGTCGAAGAGAAAATAAGTGCCTGGCAAGGTTGCAGGAGTCACTCAAGTTGTCCTCCAATAGCGCGCAGTTTACACGCAACACTTCACTAATAATTGACTTTGTGTTGCTCATGGCGGTGACCATTTTGGAGGCCAGCTGGTGCTTTGAGTTCTGGGTTTTGGGTTGACAGCTCACGGCGCCAGGCTCAGAGCAGAAGTGGTGTTGAGGCAGTGTGGCAGTGGCTGGATCCTGCAAAGTGAAGTGTCATTTGCTATGCGTTCAATGGAATTAATTAGGTGATTCGTTCCTTTACAAGCGAAGAGATAAGAACAATCTAGCTTCAGTTCCAAGTCCAATTCAACTCTACAGCTTATCAAATCAAATCTGACAGGCATCCGTCATTTCGCGCTCGCATTTCGTTTCGCTTGGTTTCGTTTGAATTTGCAGTTTTGCATAGTTTTATGAGTTTCAGTGCTGAAAGTATTTCACAGTACGAGATGCTTTAGGCGAATGTATGTATCTATTTGCTGTGTGTTGTATAGCTCTTATGATATTCTTATCAGGGTCGGTGCTCTGCGGTCGCAAATATGGTAAACCTACCTTGTTGTGTGCATGGATCGCGAGGGAGGCGATTCCGGGTTGGAGTGAGTCATACGTAAAACGTAATCATATGATTCACTAAGAATAATTATAAAATAATAATAAAATTTATGATCGTGGTTGGTCTCTAGCCAAGGTTAATATTACGGGTTGTGTGAAAATTGCACTATAATTGTAAGTTGAAAAGATTATGTTTTTATTCTCGTAGCTGTCGCTTGCTCTGCATTCCTGCTCGTATCTCTTCCAACTGCCGGCTTCTGCTAAATCGCGTCCACAGTTGGCACACATGGAGCGTTTCTCCTTCTCGCCAGTATTTCTGATGTGGTACTGGAGTCCAGGTTGACTGAAATACGTAGCATCGCATAACCCACACTTGTTTTTCACTCCTGTTATGAGTCTTGATGTGCTGACGAAGGTTCTAACTGCAAGAAATTCCTGTCCCATATTGCTCGCACGTGTATAGTTTTTCACCGGTATGAACAACGGGATGCAGAATCAGCTCAGGCTTCGACTCGAAACGTCGTTCACAAGGATCGCAAGAGAATTTCTTGATTCCATCATGAAGCTTCAGGTGCTTTTGAAGACCTCCTTTGACGACAAAACAATTTGGAACGGACATCGGAATGACTCACACTGGAAAGGTTTCTCGCCGGTGTGTGTCTTGACGTGCCGGCCCCTGTCTCCATCGTGAATGAATATCCTTTTACAGATGTGACACTCGTAAGGCTTTTCGTCTGTATGAGTCCGGAGATGCCTAGCCCTCGCGTTTGGTCTTCAGTATGCCTTGTTGCAAATGTTGCAGATCCACTTCTTGACATTGTTGTGCCAGTCAATGTGGTGTCAAAGAATCGCCGAAAACTGAAAAGTCTGGGAACACAAGTGACACGAGTATGGTCTCTCACTGCGACGTCGACTATTCGCACCAGTGCATTCTCATCGGCGACGAGAATTATGAGAAAAGGTACACCAGGTGCGTGCACGAGACTCGCAAATTATTGAAGTTTTAATTGTCTGGAATTTTTAGAATCTGCGGGTTTGGTAAGGCACTAAAGCGATTTCGCTCATCTCGCGAGCAACTCTTCCTTGCACAATTCACAAGGAATGTATTTCACTAGACGGTGCCGTCCTACCTGAGCGGAACGGTTCGCTGAGTAACAGTAAGTTTCTCTAGCTCTTGGTTTCGTGATTCTCAACTGACCTTGAGTTAACTTTTGCGAATCTCCTTTTCTCTGTAGTAACTGTGAGCAGCGGTGTAGGTTACACTAATGTGAATACCACCCTCGTGGATTGTTCAATCTCGATAGGCGGTGGGGTTCGCCTGGGTTCTGCGTCCAATATAAGTCTCTCTGTCAAGGGGGGAATTTTAGTTCCAAGATAGTCAAACGCAGAGACGGGGTCTGCACTTTTTTATCTCGGGTGTGTCCCACTTTATAACGCAAGGGTACCCCTTCACGAATGTCCGTGTTGCTGGCTGTAATTCGGCTCCAATTTCCCCGTGCTCCACCCCAGACCTTGTTCAGCTACAGCTACTGACAATTTCAAAACTATTAGTCTGACCTGTACCCCTGCGCCTGGAGAAGTACGCGGATTTGTGACTAGTATTCCGTGCCTCTAAAGTTTATCGTTTAGGTCAAGTCACCAATTTCGTAAGAGAATTGATTGCGCATTATCAGGTATTTTCACTAATAGTGAAAGGTTACATTACAACTCTTCAAGTTCGGACTTCGCATTGTTATTTACGAAGTGGGTCATGTTAGTAGTGCTTAAATAAATCAATTTTAACCCATATGGTGTCTGAGCCTCAAGTGACCGATACTTCGATCGAGTAAACTCGATTCCTGTGACTCGATGACTGTGTTCCAGTTGGCCTGAGCCAACAAGGAAGGATAGGTAGTTGATTCCGAAAGCGAACAAAATTATTACAGGCGAAAGATGGAAATATAAGAACAGAAAGTCACTTCAATGATTAATTTCAATTACTGCATCATATCACGAATCAGCATCGAGTCACGAGCGGTACGTGCCAGTGCGTGTTAGAAATGGTTTCTCAAATGGGTTTATTTCTTGGACGTCCTCAGCTAATAGCAATCAAATTCAGGGCGAATTTTTGTCTTTCCACTGCCGCGCCCGCAGGATGTTAATGTCCGCAAATGACGCACTTTCCATCTTTGCATCTCTAAATTGTAGTAATCAAAATCAATTCAACCGAATACGACGCGTCGCGTGAGCTTACCCGAAGTGGCCCGCAAATAATGCCGTCTGAAATGGGTATCGGCACCGTTTTAATCCTTCTCCCGAGCATGCAGGCCAGATGACTGCAGTAATCATCTCGATTTTTGCTCTTCTGCACGGTGGCAGCTCGATCCAACTCTACTGTGCAGATGTCTTGAATTGTGACCGCATCCTTCCAGGCCGGCGGCCGCGGAGCGGGCGTTGATGCCTTAATCGGGGCTTCGATTGGCACAACACCGGGCATGCAGACACCGGCGGAGCAGGCCTGATATGTAAAATCGCGCGGAAATAAATTTAAATGTCAGGGGACGGCCACAGTCGGGCTCACCCCAGCCATACCATCGTCGTCTTCACACGCCGCGCCGTCGTTTCCCGCTCTGATTACTTCCGACTCGGTCCCGAACGTGCACTTTGTCTCCTTCATGCATCCGTTTCGGCCGCCTTTCCTTCCCGCCAACTTCGCCTCGTCTTTCCCCGTGCGCAGGACGCATTCTTTGTTCGGGTCGCCGTGGATATCGTCCGCCCGCATGCAGCGACCTTTGAAGCAGACGCCGTCAAACACGTTCGCTCGTTCTGTCCCCTCCAGCACTGCCTTCGGATCCGCGTTGCAGGGCATGCCGGAGATCGGCTTGAACTGGAGTTGGCCAGCGACCGGGAAGCCGTCCATTTTGTATCTGCACACGAGAGGCGTGCCGCCGGGCTGGCACGGATCGTACTCGGCATTCGCCTGCCAGAACGTTGCGTCCGGGTTAACTGTCAGCTGCTTGCAGAGCTCGTCGGGCGTCAGTGGCACCCCAGCATTGATGCAGTAGCCATTTCGACATTTCTAGAAGACCGAGAACGGCAGCCGTAAAACAGTAAACGTGTTTCGACTTTCGGCAAGAATTCCAGGCAAGAAACGAGCTTACTCCCGTTTTTCCACAAGGTGCCCCGTTTCCTGGTGGGTTATTCGTCACTTCGAATTGCGTCACCGGGCCGGGTGGAGCGCACTCCGTGTTGCGGCACGACTCATCTGGCGCCTGGTACTTTACAATCCAGCCGGGATGGCTCATCTCACAAATTTTCTCCGACGTGACCTTCTCGCCCTCCAGCGCACTCGGCGCCCGCACCGGCTTTCTGTATGTGTGTTTCTGCAAGCAGGCTCCGTCGTCGCTCCGCGCGTAACTCTCGATGAGGTCCCGACTGCATTTCGAAAGCTTGAAATGCTGTACGGTTCCCCAGCCGAGGTAGCTCATGATGTAGCCGTCACCCCAGGGGCAGTTTCTTGTCTCGGGGTCGCCGTCGTGCGGAGCTCCGAGACTGTAACGAATGCGGATGGATGGATGTGGAAGCGAAAGGTAGGGACAAATTCTTAGCCCTTACTTGTGCGCCAACTCGTGCGTGAACGTGAACGAACCCGTGAAGAATGCGCCGAGGTCCTGCGAGCAGGGTGTCGCCCCACTTCGGCCGCCACGGTCAAGTCGGCATGCGCCCGGCGTCTGTGCGAGCCCTCTGAGAGCTGCCTCGTCGAATTCGACGCCAATCTGCAGCGGGGAAACGTCGTGCTTGCCGAGCCGTGCTCTGACGTCCGATTTGTACACCCACGCACTGAATGCCTCCAGAATCCCTTTGAGCACGTACTTTCCAGGCTCCTTTTTACTCTCGCCCTTCGACATGAACTCATCCTGGCTGGCTGAGTCCTTGATCGGGATCACGCTCACGAGTACGACTTCGATGAACGGATCGGGAGTCAGCGCGTACTTTGCGTTCGCCGACGCGACCATGATCGCCATGTACTCTTCAGGCGTGTAGCCTTCATTCTGCATCGCCGTGTACAGGTTGTACTCGATCACGACGGCCAGCTCCGGACGCAGCGCCAGCGGCTCCTCGCCTTTCCGGCGTGGTTTCAATGGTTTTTCGGTTGGGACCCGGACTGGAAATGAAACAAGCGTGGAAACAAGAATTCATGCTGCCACCTGCGCCTGGCGCAAATTTTGAATGTCGCAGCGGTGGCGATTGCTTACTCATATCAGAACTGGGGTCCTTTGGCCCAGTGAGTTTCACTTTGACTTTTGGGCTGCTCGGCTTGGCCTCCTTCGCGCCAGCGGGGAGCTCGATTTTGATGTAGTGGATCACGCCCACGTCGTAGCCTGCGTCGGAGCCTGCCGCGCGTTGTCGTCGTCGTGCTCGGATTCTGGCGTCGTTCACAATCCCATTCAGCAACAGCTGCCCGTCCTCGTCCTCCTCCACACGCACAGCGGTGTTCTTGAGCCCGTCCCTGTAAATGCTGCCCTCAATCTGCGCCAGCCGCTCCCCGGTTGGAGTCGCATCCGTCCAGACGAGTCGGCCATCAGCGTCCGTGTGAAGCGTGTGTGTGCGGAAGCCTGGAGCAAAGATGGAGCCCGAACGCGAGCAGGCAAGCTGCAGGTTGAGCTGGTGAGTGACTCCGGCACCCGTCACGTTGACGGCGTAGCTGACCCGCTCCGTTCTCTTGCCAGTTTCAGGAACAACGGACCTCCGCACTCGTTTATGGATGAGCTTCACAGTCGCCTCAAACTCGTCGACGGCGCCGTATGCGAGAGGCAGGAAATGCAGCAGCAGAATTAAGATAACGACGCGGATGCTGCGCAAGCAACGCAAAGCACTCATTTCGTCGTTAGCTGATGAGAATCTGAAGATATTGATAAGTAAGTGATACGAATACGAATATTTCGATCAGTTCGGTAGACAAGAATTGTCGCTAGGGTCTGAACTTGAAGATGAGACTGCTTCGAGGAGTAAACGCGATTTCGATTGCAGTCAGCAGGATTGTGTTTTTTACGTTTCAATTTCGGAGAAGCTCTACGGCTGCTAGAAAAAATTGTAGACAGTCGGGTTTGTGGTGCATTGTAGCAAAGGGCAACGGACAAGTGAATGAACGATTACTGAGGCCATTCGCCCATGAAATCACCGAGTCAGTTCGTTCTCCGAATCAAATATCGGTGTAATGAGTGCGACGGCCACCGTCGCCGTCGACAAGAAAGTCCAAACCAGTAATCGACAATAGGAAAATGCCAATACTCAATTTACGCTCAGACAAACACATGAAATTCAGCTCGTCAGCATTCTCGCAGCTGTTGCAGATGACGCCTTGGATTGTTGTATTTGCCATGATTGCATTCCAGTCCAGCTCATACTGTCTTGGCCTTCGAATGGTTGAAATGCGAGATGCTTGGCCCAATTCTTCAGGAGTCTAGAAGCCTTCTCCTTTTCCAATTCTTCTTTCATTTACCAAAAGCGCAGCAGCAAAGGAATGTTTCTCATTTCTTTCTGCTATCCTGTTTAGCACGATTGAAAAAAATAATGGGATTTGGTCGAATTTTCTTACTTGCGTGCCGTGCCGTTGCATCTTTCTTCATTCTGTCAGGTCCGTAGAATCATACTCAAGTGACTACGAAAATTGGCATCAATGTGATTTTGTGCAGCGGCTGAGATTGGGAGAGTCGTACGAGGTGTCTCCCACAGTTTCCCTCCCCCAACAGGACGAGGGCTTTACATTCCAGGACGTGGACCATTTGCATTGGCTCCTGAAGAGTGTACGTGGACGTTTGAAGTCGTGGGCAACTGCATGCTCGAATTCAGAACCGAGGATTACGAGAGAGGCGACCTCGACTGTTCGGAGCCAGTACCTTCTCATCGGAGATGAGTATTCCGAGAAAAGGTACGCCAGGCCGGTCAGGCGCGTGCGAGAGAGATAACAAAATTACTGATTTGACTGGCATTTCAGAATGTGTGGAATTCACAAGCCACCAAAGCGATTTCGCTCGTCTGGCGAGCAGCTCTTTCTCGCACACTTCGGAAGGAGTTCATTTCATGTGACGGTACCGTCCTTCCTGAGCGTAATGGTTCACTGTGTGACGGAACCCTCCCAAAATGAGTAATGGCAGCAGCCCGGGTGTGGATTGCACTGGTGTAGTGGCAAGTCTCACGGACTGTCATTTCGCAGAAGAACCCTTCTATACGTGCAACAGGGACGGTGATTGTCTCGTGGCTCCAGATTTATGTTTCGCTGTTGTTAAAGAAGGATATCCCTTCGCGATTCCCCATGATGGCGATAATTGCCTTCCGGCACCAATTTTCCCGTGCCCCGCCCTTGGCAGTTGTCCCAGCACGGCTCAAGACACATTTGAGCACTCAGCCACCGTCGACTCCTCCAGCTGGAAACGTGTGCGGAATTGTTCTTCGCTTTTGTGAATTATGATTAGCAAATGCGACACGCTGCGCATTATTGATTAATGTCATCACACATGGAACCTTGGAGCTCCTCTTTAAAATAAATTCCAGTCTGATTCTACATGCTCTCGTCTTGTGCATCCAGCACAGTTTTGTGCACTACACACATACGAAAAGAATTTATTACATTCAGTTCTGTATTTAGTTAACACGCATTCCTGCTATTACCTGCTATTGAACAGTAGTTCATCTTTGCACATCTCATTCGCAATTCCAAGGATTCATATTCAAGTCCTGTACATCAAAACGAGCGGGGGGACTTGTTCGAACGTGTGACGAAAGAGGGTCAGCTTCGTGCCCGTCTTGACAGTGAAGAGACATCCGAACCGGAATGTGATGGGGCGATACGGCGATCGTGACCAGCGCCCGAGAACGCTGCTATGGGAAAGCTTTTGAATCACCGCATTAGATTCTGCCAGGATCGTCTCGATGAACTGGAATAGGAGGGCAAGCCCAAAGGAGGCTGCAATCACGAAGCCGCCATACAGGATGATCAGAATGAAGGGCAGTTGGTCATGGAACAAAATCAGGGCGGCAGTCAGAACGGCGAGGAGAAAGCAGCACATGAAGGTGATAATTGGGAGGGCGAGGGGACTGAAGCAGTCGCGGAGGAGGGCGTTCAGGACGTGTGCGCTTTGGTAGGCGAGAGCGGAGTCAGAACGCTCAGATTCAGGCTCAGACGACTCGGATCTGATGAGTTTGAGCCAGTCGTGCAAGACGAGAATGGGACCAAACAACAAGAAAATGACGAACATCAAGCGGAGAGCCGTTTTGAAGCCGATATAGCCCATCAGCAGGGCGAATGCCAAGCAGGCAGCGATATTCTCATTTGCCGTGGGTCCTCCGAAGAAGACGACGAGGTTCAGGGACTCTGAGGCCGTCGGAGTGGGCAGCATGAAGTAAATCACCAGGGAGATCGCCATCAGCGCGTCAAGGACAATGTACACCTTGCAAATCAGGTTGAATCGGGCGTCGTCCATGTTGGCATTGTCATTGCCATTGCCATCCTGATGGTGTGCTTGTCTCAGCTTGGTGTTTGTATAGAACAGCGTGTTGCCCACACTCGCGAGCTCCGTCGTGTGTGACCTCATCAGAGCGCTGCCAATCAGTCCAGAGATCACATACTCAATCACCACTTGACAGATCTCAAATAGTTTCGTTATACCGTCAGCGTTTTGGTGCGCTACACGACTGAAGCCGACGAGCACGACGAGACTGCTGACGAGCTCAAACAGCGGCTCGGCACGCCTCGTCCAGGCCTGGGCACCTCGGAGCAGACGCAGACGCACGCTTGCACGTCCTCGTCGTCGGTTCGGCGGACGTTTCCCTTTTTGGGCGTTGTCGTTGTCGTTCTTGAGTGGCTGTGACCGCAGCTGTAGTTTGAGGGTTTCGGGGTCCCAAGTCAAGGCGACGCAGTTTGTGGCCGTGGCCACCCTGAAGACAAGGCGGTATAGACGGAGCGTGTCATCGGAGAGCATCTTAACTCTTGACGCTTGTCACGAAGCTTTCCAGCAAAGGACTGAAGAAAGGACGGGCTCTGGAAACTCTGGATACTGCTTTTAAATTCACAATGTCTTAAATTATTGCTCTGTTCGACGTTTGAGTAGACATTTCATTTTCATTTCAATCTTTTTGTGGCTTTTATCTCGCCTGACAATCCAGGCAACGTGCGGATTATTTATTCACTCAACCTTCAGTTCGCTTAATGCCTCAGGCATTACTCACTAACTAAGCACAAGCATAGCAGCAGTAGCCGTTGCTGCCTGGCCGCAGCACGAAATGAGGCAATTACGTTTAATAATTTAGGCGGACCTCTGTTGTTTCGATTCTACATGGAGAGGTGGCAATTGCCAATTTGCATTTGACAACAATCTCATTAAAATTTCAGGCCTACAGGAATTTAGGTACGGGACAGCGAGAGCTGTAAACTTCTGGATTATGACATGATGATGCAAAGAAATGAATGAGCAGGCAGGAAGAAAAATCTGTGACAGCGACAGCAACATGACTAAAATGTCTTGGCCTTGGCTAACTTGAGCAAAAATGACCACAATGATGAAATTACGACGGGAAGTGTGGACTTCGAATTACGCCGAGAGGGAGAAACCAAGTCTTCGCCCAGAAAAGAACAGAATAAAGATAAGACGAGGATGCGGGAAAGATTATGGATAAAAGGTACATGATTTCATTGCCTTCAAGTCCTGTACATAAGAACCAGCGAAGGGACTTGTTCGAACGTGTGACGAAAGAGGGTCAGCTTCGTGCAGGCTTTGAAAGTGAAGAGAGATCCGAACCGGAATGTGATGGGGCGATACGGCGATCGTGACCAGCGCCCGAGAACGCCGCTACGGGAAAGCTTTTGAATCACCGTATTAGATTCTGCCAGGATCGTCTCGATGAACTGGAACAGGAGAGCAAGCCCGAAGGAGGCTGCGATCACGAAACCACCGTACAGGAAAATCAGGGCGAAGGGCAGTTGGTCGTGGTAGAGGATCAGGGCAGCTGTGAGAGCGGTGAGGAGGAGGCAACAGCCGAAAATGACTGTCGGTAGGGCGAGTGGACTGAAGCAGTCTCGGAGCAGGGCGTTGAACACTTGCGCGCTTTGGTAGGCGTGAACAGAAGCGGAATTGCTTGGGGCAAAGGGTTGGAGTCGGAGAGACTCTGACTTCATGAGCCGGAGCCAGTCTTGCATGACTAGAATTGGGCCAAAGTACAGCAGTACGATGAACATCAAACGGACAGCTGTTTTGAAGCCAAGGTAACCCATCAACAAGGAAAACGCGAGACGGCCCGTGAAATTCGCCTCTGCCGAGGGTCCCCCGAAGAAAACGACGAGATTCAGGGACTCCGAAGCCGTCGGGGCTGGCAGCATGAAGAAAATCACCAGGGAGCCCACCATAAGCACGTCCAGGACAATGTACGCCTTGCAAATAAGGTTGAATCGGGCGTCGGTGCTGGTCCGGCCCTGGTGCACCCGCCTCAGCTTGGAGTTTGTATAAAACAACGTATTTCCTACGCAGGCGAGCTCCGCCGTGATCATCTTCGTAATACCCATGCCAAGCAGTCCGCCGAATGCGTACTCGAGCCCGACTTGAAAAACCTCAAATAGTTTGGTGACGTTGTGGGCGTTGTGGCGGGCGACACGGCTCAAGCCGACGAGCACGGCGAGACTGCAGACAAGCTCGAGCAAAGTGCTGGCCCGCCGTGCCCAGATCCGGGTGGCTCGAAGCAGGCGCTGGCATGTACATCGACTCGATGCACATTGGCTTTTTCCGTAGTCGAGGCCGTCGATTGGCTGCAGTTTGAGGGTTTCGGGGTTCCAGGCCAAAGGGATGCAGTTTGTGGCGGCGGCGACTTTGAATACAAGACGGTACAGACGGAGCGTGTCATCGGAGAGCATCTTGACGTGATTCTTGATTCTTGAAGCTTCGAAATGAAGACGTATGCCAGGTGCCAGCGAATGAATGAAGAAAGCCCCAGCTCTGGACACTGCTTTTGAATTCACAGCACCAGCTGTGGCGTAGCCATTTCGAGCTTATCTCGCCTTACAATCAAGTCAGCAAATTATTTATTCACTCACCCTTCAATTCGCTTGAGTTCCCAAATACAAGCGGGAACTCGTAGCCGCCTAGGAGCACAAAATGAGACAATACGTTAAATAATTCAGGCGGACTCTTGTCCCGATTCCAGAGAAATGCCAATTATGCCAATGGCCAATTTGCATTTGACAACAACCTCGTTAAAATTACGGGCAGCGGGCCTAATTTCTGAGGTACGGACCGCCCTTTCTGGAGTTTCTGGGCTATTTTGCGCTGCAGCGAACGCGAACAAACGAAAAAGGAATAAAAATAGGTATCAGAGTCAACAAAATAGAAAATATGAAAGAAAAAAACGTGAGAAGAAAGTACATGTCATGAACTTCGACCTGACCAAAAGTCCCGTCACCGATTGCATTGCCACTGACGACTGTCAATTGTCATGGCCGTAAAAATTAGCATGAAATGAGCAGTTAGGCTTCAACAAACCAAGGACAAGCCGGCCTTTCATGAATTGCAGCATGAAATGAAAATTATACAGCAGCGTCATGACGTGCTTGAATTTTAGGACTCACGTCGTCGGTTTATCGGAGTCGCTCTCAGCTGACCGCAATTCCGCAATCGAAAACCCACACAAATATTCCGCTGCTTCCTGTTCAAGATTACTAAATACTTACTACTGAGTTAACTGCTTTTAGTTTAGTCTGTGTGAAGTGGTTAAACGTCAAACTACCAATTAATTGGCAACCTGAGTGTTGAATGCTGAGCCGGTATCGTATTTCAAGCCAAGTCAAAATCAAAATCATCGTCTGACATCGACAGTGCAATGAGTGGCCAAGATTCGGACCCTCCACCGCTAATCTTTAAGCCTCGTCGCGGCCACAGCCACCACAGAGATCAGAATGGTGAAGATGTGTTCCGAAAGAATACTCGTGCCGTGCTCCTCCGGGCCCTGGCTACCTTCGCCAACCATCCACTCGAATATGCGAAGGTGCTTATCGAACTCGGCTACGAACCCTGGCCCCCGAGCCCCGCCAGCGGCTGGATGACGGCGGGGAAGGTGCTGTACTTCCCGAGCATGTTCCAGTACGTCAAGTACATCCGGAGCGTCGATGGAGTAATCGGTTGCTATCGCGGTGTCTCCGCCCGTGTCCTGAGCAACTCAATCAACTTGCTGGTGACGAGCAGCTGGATAAAACAGAGCCCAATCGTCAAGGCTTACGACGACGACGAAGAAGGTCACCGACACGGACTAGAACAGGATTCGGAGGCGGTGCACAAAATCTTCCTGGCTCACGGCGAGACTGAATACTTCATCAAGCGGACGTGCTGGGAGGTGCTGTGCGTCGCCGCAGGCACCGTCGCCTCGCAGCCACTCCACGTCGTCGCCGTCCGGATGATGGGCGGATTCGTGGGGAGGGAGACGGCTTACACTTCGCTCTGGAGTGCCATCACCGACATCTTCCTCAGCGAGGGGGTCGTCGGCTTCTTCCGTGGACTCACACCGCGCCTGATCGGCGAAACATTGACGGTGCTCGTCTCAGCCCTCATCGTGTACGCGATTCGCCGCAGCACCGGTGACAAGGACGCAATTCCAAACTACGTGTCCGGATTCGTCGGAAACTACATCGCCCACTCGTACACGCACCAGTTCAATGTCGTCTCTAACAACATGATCGTGAATGGAGCCGGCAGCAGCAGCAGCTTCAGCTTCGGGAGAGGCCTGGCGATTGGGAGACCGCCGTTCACGCCAATATTCGACTCCTGGACGGATTCCTGGCTGTACCTGCGCAGTGTCGACGGATTTCGTCGTGGGACATCAATGTTTTCAAGATTTTACACTGGGCCTTTGCCTCTTCCTACGTTGGGCGGTGGTGGAGGCGGCGGCGCTGCTGCAGGAGAACCATACTTTGGCCCACTTCATCCACCTGGCTTGGGCATGCTCCAGAATATGGAGCGAAAGCTGCGAATGAAAGCTGTAACTTAATTACTTAATGCAAGGCACAAGTGTACTAACATATGACATTAAACTTACGAGAATAAACCGTTATAACTCATGTGCTCCTGCTCCTGCTGGTCTGATGTTAATCTAGTATTTAGCATTCTAACTGCTACTTAACTGCATCTCTCTGGCTTAGGTAATGTGTCTTCTAGGTCTTGTGTGGTTGGCGGATTGCTGTTAGCGGTTGCGATTACGTAAGGAAAAAGCTTAGAGCTTACTATATTGTCTTATGACATTGTCCATTGTGCCGTGGAGCCGTGCATTGCCCAGCTGGCATTTTAATGAGATTAGAATAGAAGTTCTCAGGTCAGCCACTGTGGAAGTTGCGTAACTGCGTATGTTAAGTATGAAGGTCAAGGCTAAAAAGCAGGTATGGATGCTCTCTGACATGTCTTCAGACCAGCACTGGCCGACGGCCGACCCATCGCTAAGATCACACTGGCAATTTTCTGTCCTTCAGGCTTGTTAATCGATTCGAGATGAGATCGGACTTAAATTCTCGACGAGCGGAGGCATCATTCAACAATAATCCGGATACGGACTACGAAAAGTCGCTTCTGGGCGACGACAGCCCATTTCTGGTAGGACGCAGGCGCAAAAGACGGCAAATCTTCGCTGCTTTTGCGGGTAAGAGCGAATTTGATCACTATGTTCTTGACTTCAGGCCTGCAGAAAGTGCGAAAATTACCGAAATCTTCGGGTACCAAACCCAAATTTTTTTCGCCTGCGCTATATGCGCCATGCGAAGACCCCTTTCCCTTCGGGCCCCGGTGGTACCACACTTTCTGCAGCCCTGCTTGAGTCCCCTTGAGTTCTAGGCTCTGGGCACCCTTTTCTTGGGATAATTAATAATTAATTGTGTGTACGCTTTGCAGCTAATTTAGGCGGATTTGCCCTGGGTACTGTCCTCAGCTGGACTTCTCCCGCACTGCCAAGCCTCCGAGCGGACAACGTCACCTTTGCCACTTTTCCTTCGCCCCACATCCTCACACTGGACGAAGAGTCATGGATTAGCTCCGTCGTTCCCCTCGGTGCAGCGCTGGGTGGACCACTGGGTGGGGCACTGACAGATTCAGTTGGACGAAAGACTTGCATATGCATCCTGACCTTCCCGTTCATCGTTGGCTGGATGGCGATTTACCTCGCTCAGTCCGTGCCAGTGATTGTTGCTGGGCGGTTCGTTACTGGCGTGTCTGCTGGCGGGCTCTCCCTTGTGGCTCCGATATTCGTCGGTGAAATCAGCGACGCAGGAATTCGAGGGCATTTGGCGGCTGGATTCGAACTGATGGTCTGTGTCGGGATCCTCTTCATGTAAGAATTCCGCGATTTCCGTGGAGCAATCAATTTAATTGCCAATTAGCTGATTTTTGGTTTTCAAGTTTTCACTCCTCACTTGTTTAATTTAGTAACGTCCTAGGAGCATACACGTCCTGGCGGATTCAGGCGCTCGCTTCCGCAGTGCTCCCGGCGGTAATCTTCTTCCTCTTCCTCGTAATCCCTGAATCGCCTCGCTACTTGCTGAGTAAAGGCTCGCTCGCAGAAGCTGGAAGAGCGCTGGCTTGGTTCAACGGCCAAAGTGGACCGGGCAAAGAAAACGACGAAGACAATTATGAATTGATTAAGCTTGAAGGACACCTTCTCGACAATCATGGCTCCAACTCCAGCTACTCCAGTACACTTCGAGTTCATATCCAAGAACTGCTGCACCCACGAACCCTGAAGCCGTTCTCCATCGCCCTCTGCCTTGTCATATTTAACGAACTGACTGCAATTGACGTGGTCACCTTTTACACGGTGGACCTCTTCGCGTCCGCCGGCGTGTCCAACGACTCGCACTCGCACATGTCGACAATCGTGCTCGGAGTGGTCCAAATTGCGGGGGCCGCTACTGCAGCCGTCATTGTGGACAAATACGGGCGTAGATGCCTGCTTTTGCTCAGTCAAGCGTGCGTCACCGCCTCGCTGGCGACATTTGCATTGTTCTACGTCCTGAAGGACCACGCACCGGATTTTACCTTCGCATACTTGTCATATCTTCCTCTGATCAGCCTGATCGCATACTCATACGGGTACGTCGTCGGGCTCGGGACTGTGCTTTACTTGATCATGGGCGAAATATTGCCTTACTCGACAAAGGGGTTAACATCGGGCACGATCACCGTTTGCAAGTGGATCCTCGCCTTTGCAATCACGAAATCATTCGATGGTCTCCTCGCCTGCATTGGAAACGCGGGCCTGTTTGCGTGCTTCGCGGGCGGCAGCGCCATCGGCCTTTTGTACACGACGCGCATGGTCCCAGAAACGAAGGGCAAGACGCTGGAGGACATTCAGCGCTTGTTTGCTGTTTGGCGTGGCGAGCCAAGCCCGCGTATGAATAAAGAATGAAGAAATGCCGTCATCAACTTTCCCCAAATGCGAATTATATGCGATTTTTTGCAGTGTGCTTTCAGTAGAATTGGTGAATCCTTTTTCGTGCTCACTCATTTCGCGTCGTGTCGTGCTTTAAAATTCTAGCACTTTACTTGGAAATTCGAGTGGCAGGACAACATTTCCAAGAATTCCAGCCCCGTAATTGGACATTGGACTTATGCGTCATGCAATTCAGAGTCGGTGGAAAAGTAGAAATACGTGACAATGCTCAGTCATTCAAATTGCCCGATGCCTGGCCTGGCGTGTGTCATTACTTCATTAAATGTCACGCCTTTTTTCGGAAATTAAAGACGAAGTTAAAAATATCCACCTGCAAGGTGCCAGACTTTGAACTTTTTCACTGGAATTATTGACTTACTAGTATCTTATTATTTTAGAACGAAACTAGCAAATTGATAACCGTATTGAGCACGATATCTGACATTACGACGAGAAAGAATTGGCGCGTCTTGAAGGGGAACAAATCCCCAAACCAAATCATTATCGGTCGACACGATTTGAAGAAGGCCAGATCAATCTTTCGCAAGCACCGCTCATTCTTCTTGAAGGAGGCTGGATAGGAGGCCGCTGCAGCCGGGATGGCCACGGCGAGGAACAGAGTCTTCTGGAATATGAATGTGACCGTGAAGATCTCACTGCCTAACAAAATCAGAATCATGCGGCGCATGGATCCAAGAGATTTGATGCAGACGAAAATACTGAGAATCATTGTGGCCATTCCTACGGACACACCCCAGACAATCATCGTCGCACTGAGCTCAATCGCTATCGTATTGAGAGCTTGAAGGATGCGGTACGAATTCCTGAGCATCGCCCGTTTCGAGACCGTTGTTGGGGCCGTCCATCTGGAGAACGAAGAGGCAATAATGAAAAAGGGAAAGGCAAAGGGAAAGTCGTGTCACATGACTTAAGAATGTTTCACTCACCGGAATAAGTAGAGTGTGTGTATCATGAAGTACGAGTACATGAATCCGTCGTAGATATACGCGAAAATAAGCATCACATCCCCGAGGACGACGTAAACGAGCACGGGGCCCAGCAAAATGCTTGAAAAATGCATTGTCTCGTACCCGTAAATGAGGGGTGAGAGACCCCAGTCAATTCGGGCCAGGGCAGTTGTTGTGACTGCAAACGTCAGGGCAAAGATGACAATCAGGCCGTTCAGGACGGCGAGGATGAGTTCTGCCGCCTTTGAAGATGAGGTGGGTTTTCTACCCCGACGACCGCGTTTCAACGCGGAGTTGAGTGCAATCACGCTATTTTGAAAGCGCTGAAACTTGCGGTAGTTGCACAGCATATGCGCATGTAGGCCCGTGGTCATAGATAAGAAGGCAGCGTTGTGACCTTGAAAGAACACGTCGAAAATGTCCGCGGTCGCCGAATGTGCCACCAAAACTCGAATAATTTTTGAAAAATGAATGGCCCGGAGGAGAAAAGCGAAGAATGTGAGGATAAACCAGAGCCGAGTTGTTTTCCTGCCCGAAATCAGTTCAACCCTTTCGCGACCATTTTCCAGGCTCCATTTCATCGGTATGACGCCCGCCACAAAGCCGACCCGATGCGGGTAGGCCCAAATCCGCAGTAATGTGCTGGATAACATCACAAAGGCCTAATTTACAGTTGCTTCATTAGGTAGCTGATGATTGATTAGCAAGACGACAAAATTCGAAAATCCTTTCCTGACTTGACTTGTGGACTGATCCGAAAGATAGGAATTTAGGGAATGACTTTTGGAAGTATTCTGCATATTGGTATTTTTTCAGTAGGATCGCGCATTCCTTTAATTTAATGAAACTCCGTTACACGTCCCGCCTAATCCGTGTGCGGTAAGATGGTGCATTTCTGTTTCCGACACTGACCCTTTCGTACACGCGCGAGGTACCTCCCAATCGCTTAAAAGCAAAATCAATTCCGCATCAAAATTGCAGTCACTCAATTACATGAAGTTTTCGCTGCCTCAATCCATCAGGATTCCGAGTAGGAGAATGTCCGTTGAATTCCTGGCACGTCCCATGAAATATGTGAAGGTTTCCCGAAAATGACATCGTATTCTAATGAAAGTAATTGTTACTCATAGAATCACGTCTCCTTGGCCTATCAGTCGACGTGCTAAAGCCTAGTTCACAGAGACGCGTGATCGCGCGCTTCTGCGCGATTTCGCGAGCTTTCGCGCGTCCGACTTCGCGATTGATGTGAACCACTTTGCGTCCAGCCGCGCGTTAATCAGACGCG
>WIXG01000690.1:0-26424 GCA_009869945.1 Mesaphorura yosii
GACAGGTTTTGGGAAGGGGGGGGGGGGGGTAAACGCATACCTTTGTTTTAGTTTTGGGACTGACTGTCCCAGTTCTCTCACCAAAGGAAAAACTGGAGCATTTCAAATGATGTGTCTTTTTCATGTGTGAAGATGCAGGCCAAGAGGAAATTCAAGTTTGGAGTACCTCGGAGGAAATTTGACCGCACCGCTCCCTGTCGTCTGTAGGGTATCGTCAATAAATCGATTTAAACGACCAGCCTTCCTGTCCTTGGAACCCAGAATCATTAACAAAGCAGAAGCCGCACAGGAACTAAGAACACAGACTTCTTAACGTAATACATAGCAAGAGTACAAAACTTCGATGATGGCAACAAAGTCGAGGTGGTTGTCGCCTTCCAAGTGGATTTTTCAAGTCTTGTGTCGCTTTGGTTGGCGGCGCAAATTTCAAATCAGCTTGGGTAAGTCTACTTTAGCTTCCTAAATTGCTGCTTGCTGCAATTAACCTAATTCTATTTCCCTTATTGGTCGTGGTGATTAGAAACAGTCACATGAGGAGCCGGGCCGGGCTGCGCCTGCCCCAACTCTGGAAATCGCTCCGAGGGGTCGTTCGAGCGCAGGAGGCGACAGGGAGTCAGGTGCAGAGCCTGACTTTGAATTGACAGAAACCAGGCTGACCCTCGTCGAGCAGCAAGCAATCTTACCTCGGCCGTACAATTGTTTGCTGAAGAGTCGCGGTCAAGAATTGAACGCCTGGAAGCGACTCAGCTGATGGCGACAACTTCCTGTGGTGGCATCGCTGCTTTTGGTCGTTGGGTCGTTGAGGCATCCGCCGAGTGGGAATTACAATTACCTAAGCAGCCAGGGCTGCCCCCGAAGGAAAAATTGTGACCCTCACATTTCATCGATTGGAGTTGAAGGACCACACCAGCTGCATCATCGACTGTTGAA
The DNA here is from genome assembly GCA_009869945.1 of Mesaphorura yosii. Taxonomy (NCBI): domain Eukaryota; kingdom Metazoa; phylum Arthropoda; class Collembola; order Poduromorpha; family Tullbergiidae; genus Mesaphorura; species Mesaphorura yosii. The sequence continues at coordinate 931 of WIXG01000690.1, forward strand.
GGTAATTCATAATTCATTCGTTGGCTCTGGAGTCTGAGTCCGAGCCCGAGTTTGCTGTTAGCAATTAAGTAATTACCATTTGCATATTTTGAATGCAGATTTCGAATACTGACTCAACTGGAAGCAGTTGGTTGCGCCGATTTTGTGGCGTCAACACCCCGGCCGGGGTGTTCCATTTGCTTCAAACGGAAATCGCGTCAGTCTTCGTTTTCATTCTGACGGTAGTGTTCAAGGAAGTGGGTTCGAAGTCGAAGTGGACAATTTCGGATCCGGCCAACGGCAACGTCACCACAAGTCCGAGTCTAAGCTTCTGGAGAACGCGAACGGGAGCGACTGGAGAATCGAACTGAGCTCTACGCGGCCAAGTTCCGACTAAAATCCGTGCTGAACATTCGCGCTCGTTGTTCCTACGAAAATGGCCAGAAGCTGCAGGGATTCATGTCCAGACTTGGCCGTTATTTGATGGGCGAGGTCGAGGATGTCCAGTTTGTGTCTCAGTCTCGGGGCCTGGCTGCAGGGTCGAGGGAGCTTCTCCAACTGATACCCAACGGCAGTGATGGCGATGATGATCGTGAAGGCTTTTATTGCAGCGTGGAGAAATCCCTTATTTGTGGGACCAGCAACACGTGCGAATGCGGGACTCCTCTGCCTGACGGCACCACCCGAGTTCCGATGGTGCGCGAGATCGAGAATGGACGACTGCAGGCGCTGGCGCCGGCACGTGTCGACTGCAGGCCGGATCCGTTTGTCTGGAACAAGGCTTGGTAGGCTTTTTCCCTCAGACCTCAGCGGCACCCGGGGAGGGGCGCCCTCATCACACACGAACAACAAGCAACATCAGTGCCTGCCAGCAGGGCTCATGATGCATTTCCCGCTCCGACGTGTCAGCCTGCATGGAATCTGGGGTGGTGGCGGCTTTAAACGCAAGGATCCATCGATCCGTAGGTTAGGCGCAAGCGCGAACACGACCGTCACGCCCACGCTGCGTGTGTTTAGTGCCCTGCAGGAAGTGCTCAGCCACAAGGTTTGCCAGTGCAGCCCAGTTTAAAGGGGAAGGCAGTGTTGAATAATTTAACATACTTTTTAATTTCTGCAAGAGTTAAATGCAATTGAATAAAATTGTGAAACGTTTTCTCAACGTTCAATAAATTCAATTCACGAGCAGGAGCAGGAGCAATCGAAAATTGGCGATTTAAATTTCCAAGAATTCCTCATTGTGATAGCATAGATTCAAGAATAACAAACAACCAACAAGCAAGCAAGCTACTTGGGTCAAATGTCAAGGTTCAAGGTGCCTTCAGCGTCAACTGAGTTGGATTCGCAGCGACTATAACGCTGTGTGGCTTAAGATAACTCACAATTCGCAATTCCAAGAATTGATGGCCAAAGTTCACGTGTTGCTTCTGCATTCTGCGTGTTGTCCATTTCTGCAGAAATCGCTTATCAGAATTCACAATCCTGCCCACAGAAACGACTGATGCAATTACCTTATAAACAACTCAGTTCATGCCCGAGTTAAAATCAGTAGCAATTTAATCGTCTTTCGCACTAATTACAAGCACACAAGCGTACAATTCCGGGACATTTAAATATGTTCAGGCTCAGGCTTCCGCCGAAGGCCGCCCAAATTCTTATCATTTTGACGGCTCTGCTAGCGCGGGCTTTGGCCACACCGAATTCCGAATCCATCGATATCGATACCCTTGCCAACATTGAGTAAGCCAAGCCGAAATTGTAAATTGCGAGTAGGCATGAAAGGAGATGCAATTTAGCTGGCTAAATAGACGAAATATTCATTCACGTTGATTTAGAAATAGACTTGGTGGAGATGGGCCGGAACAACCAACGTCCGCTGCACCCCCAGCCCCCGCCGCTCTCGACTTGCCTCAGCTCTGGCGGCTCCTCGCAAAAATCGAGCATAGACAGGATGAGTTCGACGGAGAAATCAAAATACTTGCTGCCGCGCTGAACAGAAATTTGGACACAGCGCGGCAAGAATGGAGCCGGACAGCCGCCAAGCGTCAGGCCGACATAGAGCAAACCGGACACGGGCTCCGGAAGCTCAGACAAGACATGGAAGTGCACAGCATGAAATTGGCGAGACTCAGCAGCAGACTGGGCGAAATTCAAAGCGCCGCGAATGAGTCGCTGGCGAAGGCCAGCGGGCTGCAAACCGCGTTGAGGGCAGCTGACGGAAACGCGGCGTCGCTGCGAACGCAGCAGAATCAGATGACAACTTCTCTGAATGCCCTGACGAGGTTCACGCAGGAGACGAGGGCGGGGCTGAGCGCACGGATCGGTCGGCTGGAGAGTCTGCTCCTCCGGGGTCGGCCACTGCCGCCAACACCCCTGCCATGGACAGGTACTACTACGACTAGAACGACTACGAGAGCACCACCGATTTATTGGGCCTCCTCTCCCTGTGGCGGCCGCTTCACGACCCCCACCGGGCAACTCCGCTACCCAGACACAGGTTTAAATTACCCGCCAAACAAGCATTGCACCTGGACGATATCTGCACCGGTTGGCAAACACGTTGTGATCAGATTCCAGCGTTTTTCACTGGAAGACGAGTCATCGTGCCAATCTGATTATTTGGAGGTTTGTATATTTTCCAATTTCCTGAGGCTGGGGGGCCGTTGATTTCCGAGCGCCCACACCCAGCAGTATTTTAAGCACGGTCTGGCTTTCTTTGTGGTAGATTCGAAATGGGCATGGCGTCAGCCTGCACAAATTCTGTGGGCACGAAATTCCGTTGAATGGGCACCCAATTTCAGCGTCCGGCGCAGTGAGTCTTATCTTTCGCTCCGACAGCACGATTGCATTCAGCGGGTTTCAGCTGACCTGGGAATTTGCAAATCAAGGTTCGATACGATAAAGCTAATTTGACACGGATAATTTTTCAATTGCTTCGTGTGGTGGCCAGCCGTTGACCCTCCGCCTCCGCCCGTCTGCGGAGGCTCGCTCGGCGCCGAAGGAGCGCTGAAGTACCCCCAATTTGGAAACTACCCAAATAACCAAGAGTGCAACTGGACCTTCACAGCGCCAGAAGGGAAACTGATTCGACTCCAGTTCACAAGAATACGCATGCAGTTTGGTATTGGGTGTCCGACTGACTGGCTGAAGGTTCAGACGGAAGGGAACACGCTGGCAAAATATTGCTCAGCGAATTTTCAGGGAACCAGCGTTCCCTTCATTTCCCTGAATTCGACAATGAATGTCCACTTCCACTCGGATTGGTGGGGGACGGGGGCGGGATTTGAGCTGTTGTGGCGTTCAATCGAAGCCGGTAAGTGCGTACCCGGCGGCGGTGGCGAGAATTTCAAATTTCAAGGCGGATAATTGTTGTATTCGCAGATGGCGTAAATCGGATGTACTTTCACAACGCCGACTGGGCCCATACGCTCGTGCTGCCTGGGCGGGACGCTCGTGTGAGTCCTAGCGGAGGCGACCCACGGCGTCAACACCTCGCGATGGTGTACGAGTTCCTAAATTCGACGGCAGTGACCCGAGTGACCGTGCAGGCGTCCGCGACTGTTTGCCCTGACGTTGTCGGCCCGACCTGCAAGTACGAAAATACCGCCACGTTCAACACGGCGACAAACCGTTCTTGGGTGATGAAATCAGACGGCGTTCACGCACAGAAGCAGGGTTCAATGGATTTGAGCGAGGTCGACCCCGAAGGACCCGTGTACCCGTGGACGGTGACTCCTGGGTGCGGCGGCTCCTTCAACACGTCGTCGGGGACGCTCAGGCACCCTCCGGCAGGTGTCTCTCTCTACGAACAGAACGAGAGCTGCTCGTGGACGATCACCGTCCCCGAAGGACAGCGTGTCAACCTGAGATTCCAATCGTTCGAATTGGAGCCGAATGACTTCTGTTCTTACGATTGGCTGGAGGTTCGTGTTCGATGATCGCGTTGATGCGATATCCAAATCGGATCCAGTTCTTGAATTGCATTGAGCCTGCTCTTGAATTGCAGGTCCGAGATGTTAATGCTGATCGGTTGCTTGGTAAATTCTGTGGCTACAGCCTTCCCAGAGGAGGTCTCCTCGAATCGACGGGAAACCAGCTGAGTCTTAGGTTCCGAAGTGACGCCAGTGGGCAACGAAGTGGGTTTCAGTTGACTTGGACGGCAGTGGGCGCTCCAATGGTGGAGCCGCTTTCAAGTAAGTTGGGATTATCCTTGCATTTCCACTTTACTTACTTATAGTTCCTTTGCAATGTTTTACGTGGCACAATTTTACAGGCACTGTGGAGACCGCCACTGTGCACACTATCACTGTTGGTAATGCCAATAATGCCACCGTGGTGGCTGTCCCCATGGGGTCGGTTGCGGATACTGTCACTGGTGACTTTGACCTTGTTGAAGATGGGAATCAAAGAAATGTGACTCGGCCCTCTTGGCTCTCACTCCTCCAAGCCTACTTTCAGCAAATTCGCGCCAATTCCACATTAGACTTTGGTTCGCCGTGCTCCCACGAAATGGAACTGAACCGACGTGCCTACATGTCCAACGTGACTACGGCGTCCTTGATCCCGGGCGGCGGAGGTGAACCGGTCTCGGTCGCAGGGTGGGCTGAGCTGCAATCAGACGGGGGCCACAACTATTGCAACCATGACGAATTTCTTACCTGCGGGGCGAGCAACACCTGCGAGTGTGGCTCATACCTGCTGAACGGCTTCCCTGTCTCGATGGTACGCGAGAACAACACGTGCCGATTTCAGGCGGGTTCCATTTGCCTGCCGTCCGATTTGAACCTCGCGCGCGACTTCCCGTTCGAAGAAGATCTTCTGCTACTTCCTTTCAGTCCTCTCGCGGCATGTCAAGAAGGCTCCACATGCATCGATCGAGCCAATCGTACTGCGTGTTCCGGCAATTTCATATTTGAGCGTCTCTGGCCTTTGGGCACCCCAGTCGACTTGACTGATTTTTTCAATCTTATGCGATTTGTCATGGATTATGATAGTCAAGTTTGTGAGTGCACTGCTGCGGAGGCTAGCGAGAAATAAATGGGGAACAGAAGGTAAATGCCACTTCGCAGCTGGAAGGCAGGCCAAAAATAATTTTCGTGAACCACATTTGAATTCATTAATGTATGACCATTCAGATTTCTGATTCAGAAAACTACACAAAAATTCATATCTGATTCCATTCTTGTTAGAATTACTGCGTGTCAGATTCTACTGTCTGGACTTGGTGGCTGAATCTTGCAACTGGCTTAGGTTGAATAGTTCAAATGCTTGAAGTAAAAGTGCATCTTCATCTTCCTCTCCTTCTTCGGCATCGACGGAGCTGTTGCTCCGGAAGATAATGACAGAGATTGAGTTTTCCTTCGGTTCCAATACTCTGTATTGCACTTTGGGCAGGTGCTGAAATGGAGGATGTCTCCGAATCTTCAGTGTTGGTGGTGCCCACTGATAATGACGTGTAGTTGACCCCGATCCGCCTGAGCTGCTGGAGGCAATGGACCAAGTTGATGAAATGTTACTAAATACATTCTCGTACAGAGACATAATAGACAAAAATGGATGCTGCCGAAGTGAATAATATCATTATGTTAACGCCACAAGTAAAATCTACAATTACAAATCCACCAGCACGTTGGGATTGGTATGGGTACACTAACGCACAATCTGGGAAAGAACAGTAACAGTATTCGCAAATACCTCTGCAATTTGTACAGATGTACATGATTTCAAATATTTTATGGCGAAATTCTTCCTTTTATGATGGTTTTTTTTTTTTACAGTTATTCGTAATGGACCACAAATTCGTGCTGTACATAAAATGGTTAATCTGATTTTGATTAGGGTTTGATGATATTATTTTGCAAAAAAATACGACAAAAATTTATTATGAATAAATTAAAACAAATTACAAATAAAATCGGAATATTTGACTCCTTTACTACACCACTTCCCATGAGAACCTTTTCTTATGAGTAATTCCAGTGAAATTACTTGCCCCAGGATGGGGCGGCTGATCCCCTTCCCGATTCCGACCTTCCTTGCTCAAGAGCAAGTAACCCTTGACCCTGCCCTTGGGAATAGTACTCTTGCCCTGCCCCTGTCATATTGGTATACTGACTCCGCCCTTGCCTCGGACCCTGAACCCTAGCAGTGGCCTTTTTGACGTAAATCACAATCCCGATAGCGAATACTATAAAATGAACAGCCAAGGCCACCAGGGCAATTTCTATTACACCAAAACCCGTTGGTAGGAGTTCAGATTTTTTCCTATTTCCCACCAACTTATCCCCATCCTCCAGGAACCCTGTGGGACAATCCCCCGTAAGTGGAAACGTATCCATATCTAGTTTCAGGATGTCCGGCATCATATGGTAGATAGCTTTATTTGAGTAGAGCTTTTCAGCCATTTTGAAATTTACCGGGCGTAATTGTTTTGCAATCTTTTGACCAGTCAGAATTTCAAATGTTTCATCCGAATGTATAGCGAAAACGTATGGCGGGCATTTATGATCTTTTTTATATATATGGATATCGAATCCTTCGCAATAGATAAGCCATTGATTGTCTACAGCCCTGATTTGAATTGCAGTCTGGTCAACATAATACAGGGGTTCACAGGACTTACGCCAGTATTTGTAGAAGGAAAGGGGGTTGTAAGGGAGGCAGGCGGAGGCGGTGGGGAATAAAATCAAGTCCGAGGTATCCCCTGACGAGTAGGGGACCAAACAATTGCTGAGGGAATCGTATGCAATCTCACGAGGACCGACGTACTCAAGTTTATAGCCTAATTCAGAGGTGACGCTAATGTTGTTAGCGCTACTATCGCCCAGCTTTGTATTGACCGTGGCTGGTAGCATACGATAGAATGTAAATGGGTTTGCCCTATACACTTTAACTCCAAAATCAGTCACATTCTTCCGAAACTGAAACGTTAACAAGGAATTATGTTCAGAGAAATGGCATTGAATTGGAACACTCCCATCGTACACATCAATCAGACTGTGATTTGTTCCCATCATAAATGCATCGAACAACCGGAGACTTAACCTTCCTTGTTTCCATTCACGAGCGACTTCAGCTAAATTATCTTTTCCCGATGCAAATGTCGCAGCTAACTGGCTGGTGATGGTCACTGTAGGGGCTAGAGTATTCGTGACCGCTTGGCGCCAGTCTTGAAGTGTCCCAATGTCCAATTCAGTATGGCTGACACGAACCTCAAGCTCAGAGATTGCCTGTGCCATTTCTTGAGCTTTCACTTCCAGCTGAGCTTGTCTGGACGCTATGTTAGTTACCCGAGTTTTGATGTACTGGATTTCTTGATTGATTTCATTGATACGTGTGTCCAGACCATCAATTTGTCTCGACAAGCCACCAATGGCGCTGCGAACCGACCTCGCATGAATCAGTCCTCCAATAAATCCAAACACGGATCCAATAAATCGTTTTTTCCGTGGTTTCGGAATGTCGACACTGGTGGCAGCATTAGCAGCACGAGGAGGAATTGCAGCAACGAAGCCCGGCCTACAAAGGTCACGTAAAGGCTGAGTATAGGTGACATCAAATTCCTTGTCACACCAGGCAACAAAATCTTCTTGTGTTCCAGGTACAATTTGTGGATCATAGAATTTGGCACAAGGTTTGTAGAGTTGGATGAGGAGGAATATGTCTACTTCACCAGACTTTAGGCGATGGTTCGGAGACTCTGTCCACGTTATGGGGAGTTCTTTGAAGAAGGTGGAAGTGGCCTGGCGGAATGATTGGGCCAAGAGGAGGAAGAAGAAGAACGTCTTCTTCATCAGAGTACTCGTGAAGAAGAAACTGGCCATTTTCACTGATGGCATGACTTCTCAAGAATTATTTCGTCAAAGGGGATTTCTACATAAAAAAAATTCAGTTCAATAAATATTATCGTAAAGGTGTTAATGAGTATAGAACAAAGGCATAAAGGTAGATTTACCTTTCAGATTTATAACATCAGAAGGATTCAGGCTCAATGTATATGCGTGAAATGAAACCGCTCAAAAAGGAGCAGAAGGCAGAGATCACTTTGGGCTATACGCACAATTGGCAAAAAATTAGCAAACTACTGCAATGCTGTCAGGAACTCGGTACTCTTATTCTCAGCAGGTGTTCGTTATACTAACACTTCTAAATATGGAAATGAATCTTGCGAAATCAAATGCTTCCAGTTTTATGAAAGGGTTACAGTAACAAAGCAATCAGCAATCCAAGAGATACGGCCATGCGAAAGATGAGTCACACGCAGGATTTATCGTCATGTAATCTGGGGTCAAAAGCACTTGAAACTAGTACCAGCACTAATAGAAATGTGAATGAAATTATAAGATGAGTAATGGTGGCACGAATTCAGAAAAAAAAGTGAGGTGTAAAGATATTTGCAGAATTTTGAACTAAATGATTTGATAAGGCAGTGCAGCATATTATTGGCAACAATTATTTGTAGTATAGTAGTGGATAGTGAGGTGAGTCAATATTAACGGTGATTATTGCAATTCGCAGTAGGATTAAATCGGATGAGAAGCCAGTCGTCTGTAAGCAGGAAAAAAGTACTCGAGAACGTGTGTTTACTGTTTATTTTTCAATGAGTTATCAAAATAATGAAAAATGGCTGATGAGTGGGCTGCTGTGTACTGATAAGAAATCCATGCTGAAGATGCATACATCACATAGCCTTTTTCCACAGGAATGGATTCCCAAATCCAATCATCTTCGTCATCATCATAGATTGGAGTCTGTCAGGTAACTTTACAAATATTTGAATTTCTGAACCAGTTTTGGTATGGTCGTATGCAAATAAGAGATGAGAGCTTGTTGGGAGGTCTGGTAATGAGGGGACAGTAACCTTGTGCTAAATATTTCTAGTATTATTCATAAGGTGACAGAAGAATCACTGCTAGTACACTGGATTCATGGATTAAGGACCACCGAATTATGAGAGAGGAATAAGTTCAGGAAAGGGTGGGCGGTTAATCTACATGATGCAATGAAGTCTTGTTTTTTTGCAAGGATGTGCGGACAATCAATGTTATCGTAATGAATGAGTTGTTGTAATGATGTTATGAATGGATTGAATTAGTAAATTAAAGTAAATAATTTGATTTTATTCGTAAGACTCACATTCGAAGTTTAAATTATCAATTAGCCAACTAGTAAAACATGCAAAAGAAATGCAAAAAATAGGTAAATTAAGTTTACAAATCTTCAGATAATTGATCCTTAGTACTATTCATATCCTGTAACATGTACTGCTTATGATGGCCACCCCTTTTACTCACTTTTCTTGTATTCACAACTCTTAATCTTACATAATATACAATAATTGAGCCAATTACAACGAGGAGGAGTGAAATGATCACAATTCCTATGTAAAGAGCATTGCTACTGGAGTTGAGACCAGCAGCGGTTTCACTTCCACGAACTTCTGCCCCCTCACCGTCAGTTTGTTTGACCAAACTAAGAAAATCGGCTACTGCCGCCCCATTTTCATCGACTGGGCAAGAGATCGAAACCGGAAAGGATTCAAAATTTACCTTTTCTATCCCTCCAATCAAATGTTTGTTAACTTTATTGGTGTAAAATGTTGAAAAAGGGTTGGAGGAGCTTACGCTGAGGTAGGTGGTCAGATTCAGAGGTTCCTTATCTGCCATCAACCGCTGTTGGATTTCAAAAGGTTCACTCTTTCCCAAGGAAAATACATAATTTGGGCATGGGACCGAGTTCTTATAGACAAGGATACTAAATCCATAACAGTAAATAAGATACTCTTGATTGTTATCAGAAGTTTGGATTTGAACGTCAGATAAGTCTGCACCCAGCACAAGAGGGGCACATGTCTTGCGCCAATACTTGTATATTGCCATAGGGTTAGAGGGTGGGCATGAAGGAGGGAAGGGGAGTTGCTCCTCTTTACCAGTTTCCCCTTCCTGAGGGGGATCCACCGCCATTTCTGGCGGCGGTAGCAAGACAACAGCTTTACCAGCCTGCTGGGAGTGAACTTTCACCTGAAATACGCATTGGGTCACATTATCGTACGCTACATGCTTTGGACCAACATATTCCAGCCTGTAACCAAACCTTAATCCCTGCTGACCTCCTGGCGCCACGTATGGCGTGAATGGATTAACTTCAAGAACCCTCAAACCTTTGCTTGCCAAATATGAAGCCGATATAGGACTAAATTCAAAGGAAATCTGCCCGCCCTCTACGTGGCAGCTATTTGGAATCTCTTCAGCTAATTCTTGTGCTAGCAGCGTCCGATCAGTCTCTAAAAGTTCCGCATTAAATAACCGGATGAGATTTATACTGAATGGACGTCCTTGACCCCAAAGTGAACGAATTTCATCTAGATTAGAGCGTAAATTCGTAAAATACGTGATGAGAAAAGAAATTTGGCGGGTATCCGCTTGGACATTTTGATTGTATGAAGTTAGCAAACGTCTGAGGTCAAAAATTGTTTGATTCAATTGACTATTGGCTTCTGATAAGGTGGAGAGCCTCCGGTTGAGTTGATTAATTTTTTCTTGTAGGTCGCGATCTTGTCTTAACATTTCTTGGTTACGGTGCAAATTGGCATTTTGCAGGGAATCAATTTGTTGGAGTATATTCTTGTACTCGAGGGATAGGTGGTTGATCGGCTCTGGGACAACTTGAGGGGATTGAGGTTGTCGGGGATAATACTGCTGCTGTGGCTGATAATTCTGTTGCTGCTGTTGTTTTTGGTACTCTTGGACCTGACGTGCGGGTGGTGATGCTTCTCTTTTGGATATGGCGTGGGGCTGATGCTGCTGCTGTTGCTTGACGTAATATGGTCGACATATTTCTTGCCATGATTTGATCACATTGACCACCTGGTCACGGCACCAAGCGTAATTCGAATCATCTTTGCATGGACTAGGGATTAAGATGCTGATCACAGTTGGATTCTGGTTGGTGGTGATTGTCTTGACAGGAATTTCAGTCACTGACCATGTGAGTGGTGCCACTTCATGAAAATTGGCGTGAGTGACGGTGGGCGTAAGGACCCAGAACCAAATTAGGCTGGAAATAGTCAAACCCCTTGATGCAGGTTTCATTTTTCTATTGGAAATCAACGAAACGAGAGTAATAAGAGGAATTGGATTTGATAATCCAATTTGAGAGATTCCTTACCTGTTATTTGCTAGGCCCCCAACCTCGCGAATTGTAACCGAATTTTGCATAAAGGGGAGTAAAATCTTGCAAATTCTATGGATTTGAACACTCAGGAAGACAAATTGTGACTGCGAAATGGTACTCGAGATGACATTGCCTAAAATAGAGAATCCGTTAAGCCTTGAGCAGGATTTGCGAATATGAGTCATTCGATTGCGGGAATCTAGAGTAAAGCCTTGTTCCTTCGTCCCTGATTCATCTGCTCGCTGCTTTTCGTAGAATAAATATTTATCTTGTTTTTGACTGATAACTGATAAGATAGCTAAGCAGCGATCCGTCATCGCGCTGGCTCTTGTCCACTAAAGTTGGGATTTCATTTATTACTGGCTGCAGTATTTCGCTGTTTACTATTGAGTGCAGTGAATCAGAACAAAAATGGGGAGTCTGCTTACAATATTTCTAATTTGCATAGTTATTCAGGTGAAATCCACTTCCGATGGTCAAATTGGGCAAGAAATCGACTCCGCAGGACTCCTCAACGTGTTTCCAAGGACATACCCAATAATTTGGACAGTAGAGCCAGAAATTTCACTTAAAACTGGTGGTGATTACACAGTAAAACTAGTGATTAAGTACCTAAATCCTTGTGAACTTCTTTACTCAAACTCAAGCTACACAAATTTAAATTTTCCAACGACAAATTTAGGGGCGAGCCGGCAAATTTGTGTCGGAGATGTTAATCGACGCTTGTTGACTCCATTGGATACTTTTTGCAGTTCTCTACCACTTCAGGACATTCCAAAACTGGCACGAAATGGATTCCGTGCGATGGAGTTCACTTTTGGTTTACCACCGCCTTCCTTTGACCTTGACATGTCAGACACAGCCTCCCGAATAGACAACTACTGGCAAAGTTTGAATTTAAGCAGTGAAAAGGTGGAATTGACACGTACGGAGGTGAGGTTATTCGTCTCGGCTAGCGGACATGCATTAAGTCAGCTCATACGTCATCATGGGAGCCAGAAATCAGATGACAAGTTCATGGAGAAGATATTGGACATCTTCAGGTTTGCAAATGATGCAGGGCTCTTGGAAACTGTCCAAGACTCCAAATTACTCAATTGCCACGTGGATATGCATGCCAGGGAGATTCATCTGTTTGCACTCAAAGAGAATACGACGTATGGGATTCATGTCCTTACCGCTAATGCATTTAGCCTCCAGCAACTTGCTCCTGATCAACTTCAAACCCCAATCGAGGCAAATTCCACCCGGAGGCTCAATTACCGCCTACAGTATGTTGGCCCACCTCAAATCGTCTACGATTCCATCACAGACTGTGTTATACCCCTTCACAAGCGCCTTGAACGTACCGAGAAGGTCCTTGTCCCCTCCGCCACCTCCTGCTCGGTGAACAGCCCCAAATCCATCTACAAATACTGGACCAAGTCCTGCCATCTACTGGAACATTACGAAGAGAATCACGCCACAGACATTGCCCGGGTACAAATCAAAGTTGTTGACGGCCAAGACTACATTTACTGTTCGGGGTTCTACATTTATGTATACAAGGCTCCGTATTCTTGCCCTGATTACGTATTTGCTCTCCCGGCTGACGAACCGTACGAAATTCGGCAGAATTCCTCCGCCACAGGGTTGAATCTGGGGCACAGTGTCCGCCAAGTTGGATTTCAACCAGCGTCCAGTTATGTGAGTACAAAAGTGAATTTTCATCTGATGCCTAGCCTACTGGACGTTGAATTTGACTCCTTTCCGGTCACGGTGGGAGCTGATTGCTCTGCTCCTGTTGGAGATGGCTTCTTATCACCTCCTGTTAAGCTAGTGCTTGGATTTGGATCAGGCCTCGTCATCCTTTCGTTCGTATGTACCCTCATACTTGGCTGGTATTTCAAGAAAAGGATGGCGGAACTGGAGGCTGGTGGCCGTGAAGGTGTGGGGCTTAATATGCCGACGGTGGTGGCTGTGATAACGGAAAGGCCAAGGCCACAGGTTCCTTACGTGCCTGGTGGTGGCAGGCCCAGGCGCGGACGGACTAGATCAGCTGGGGGTGGTGGTAGAAGCAACCGGAAGTCGTTGTGGCATAATCCTGAGAAACAAGTACATGAATTGGTGAAACTATTTGAGCAGATTGGTCGTGGTGATGAAGATGACAAAGAAGCAGAAGTCGCTGGCCATTGAACTCTACGGCTGTGAATTCGTTCAATAGTCAAAGGAATGTCGAGTCTCTATTGCCATACTTCCTTCTTCACTGCCATTTTAACTAGACTGCTAGGTTAAATAGTTAAATTAAGGTTAGGTAAGGAAGTTAAAGGCTGAGTAGGGCAAAGAGCTACTTCTCGTATTCTTTCACGGAATTCTTTCGAATAAAGCTGAAACTAATTGCCGTGCATTGTGGCAGCGAAGAATGAAAGTCGTGGCTCCATTGAAGTACTGATAAGATTACAAGGTGAACTGTGAATTGAGAAGCAGTCCCGAAATAAAACGAAAACAATCACCGCAATTTAATGAGTTCAACTTCAACCGCTTTTTATTCACTGAACTTTACTTAAGCCAAGCCTACAAATGCAAAATAGAAAAGGGACGTGACGTGCCAAATTCAATGCGTAACAAGTAGCAAAACTGTCAATTTTAAATTTCAAGAAGGGTCAGTCGTCAGCCTTCGACTCGTTTTTCACCATGACGCCAGTCTCCGTCGTCTGATTCCCAGTCGTACTCGAACTTGCTTCTGTCGTCGTTGTCAGATTCTTCTTTCTCTTCTTCCGGCCCTTCTTGCCTTGATTTGCTAGGCGCTTCTCAACCACACTTCTTCCACTTCCACTTCCGGTTTCTGCATCAGCACCAGAAGCAGGAACAGCAACAGTCTTATTCGCGTCGTAAGCTCCCTTCACGCCCGGTCCCCAGTTCGGCCCAGGATTCACTTGATACCGGAGGACGCCCTGAGCTCTGGAGTCCGGGTTGGCGCGTGGGTGCAAGCCAAAGTCCACGGTGAGTCCTTCCGGAACGCCAGCGCCAGGCAGTTCCTTTCCCAAATACTTGCTCATTATCGTGTGCCCAGCAGAGCCCGGAGCCAGTTTTGCCAACGGATCCGGGGCTTGCTGGCCTTCCTTAGCTTGACTTTGGGTTTGGCTCGCTGCACACGCCCACGCCGCAATAATTGCCCACAGCACCCCTGTCGGAGCATTCGTCTTGATGGCATTTGGCCCGGTGTGGGAATTAGACACTTCGTAGCCGGCGTTCAGGAAGGCGGACCGGAGCTTCACAAGCGGGATCGCGTTGCAGCGGAGCACCGAACAAGCTTGGCTCATGTTGTAAAGCAGAGGAACATCGAGCTCCTCCAGCAGGACGGTGAGGAGGCCTTGGATCCTCGAGCATGTGCGCAGGTAGCCGTAGCGGGCTCTGAGGTTGCCGAGCATCGCACCGATGAAAATCTTTGACTGGAGGGGGCCCGTCCAAATTGGACCGCCGACATGCTGAGTCGAGCTGCAGATGGCACACTTCTGTGGTGACGTCGGGCCATGAGCAAAAGAGTAGCGTACACCTCCTGAAGCGGGGTCCTGTGCTTTTGTGGCGAGCTGTTGAAAGGTCAGGGCGTGGCAACCCGTGCACTGGAATACCATTGACGTGTGCCTGGAAAGGGGCCAAACAAAAACTCAGGATCCTGTCTTTAAGAAGCCTAGATGTATTCGCTATAAGCATATTTAAAACTCACGTGACTGTATCCTTGCACTTCTTGGCCGCTTTTGTCACCCGAAACAGGAGCCTGGCGTAGAAATCAATCTTGAGGCTCACCAGTGGCTCGGCGTATCTTCCGTACCGATTTGCAAATCCCTGCACGGCATGTACGAGAATTCGTAGCGCAATTTCATGACAGGCATGTGACTTCAGGGACATGGACCCGTATTTTGCATAGCATGTTTCTGGTGTGTTGCCTGCGAGCACGGCCATGTCTGTGGCAGTGACCAGGAGCAAGCCTCCGTCCTGCACGCACTGCACAGCAGCGTCGAGGCACGGAATCGGAGAGCCGTATGGGTCGAGGTCAACGATCAGCGGAGTGTTGTGTTGGGAATGCATCAGGGCACTGTGGTTGCAAGAAATACGTCGATATGAATAATTTCACAGTTTAACAGGAGTTTCGCTAGTTTATCGCTTCAGGGGTTATGCAACAATTTACCTTGCGTCCATGAACGAAGGCTTCACGACTTCCTGAACTCCGTTCAGCTCTGAATTCTTGGAGATACTCGCAATCGCGTCCTTCGAGTAATCATTTGCAATGACAGTGGAGACGTTGGGGATTTCCTTGG
Organism: Mesaphorura yosii; assembly: GCA_009869945.1. Taxonomy (NCBI): domain Eukaryota; kingdom Metazoa; phylum Arthropoda; class Collembola; order Poduromorpha; family Tullbergiidae; genus Mesaphorura; species Mesaphorura yosii. The sequence goes on from WIXG01000690.1 coordinate 16,377, forward strand.
CGTAACGGATTGATCGGATGCCGGATGCAGCCCTAATTAAGCAAGAATTGTGCGTTAAACTTCAAACTACTGATTAAGCATGATTAATTATAATTGAAAAGGCTGATTGTCAATCAACTACTGATAAGTAACTTACATGGCCTCCAGAATAGTAACATTCTCCTTCTTCTCCTGCTTAAGAAACGTGTCGATTCCCAGAATGCTACAATAATATATACAATTGGGCACGCAATTAATGAATTGTTGGCTCAGTAGTCACCATACTTAGGAAACTTAACCGCAAATACACAATTACCTGATATCACGGTTGACTTCCTGTATCGGATTGTAAAAGATATGTGGCGAGGATCCGTGTTCGAGTGTAACTTTGCCTTCCTGCGTGTAAATTAATTGGGGTTTCGCACCCGCGGTGGTGGCAGTGGCTCCCGATCCCTTGGGTTTGGAGTTTCCATTGGCCCTTCTGCTGCTGCTTGGCTCAGACTCAGGAGTCAGTGGCTCGAGATCCATGTCCATTGTTAACGTTTATGTTTATCTTTCTCCAGAACCGGACACGGGACAGCAGATTTTGCATGTCCAATTCACGTGCTCGGGATAATGAAAACCGTCTGCACTCGAATCGCGCCAAAGAAAGGACGAACATAGAAATTCTTTTTTCGTGTCTCGTTTCTGTCTGATTTGAATCATGCATACCGCATGGATACACAGAAGTGAAGCAGACAAAGTTGGGATGAGTTCTCTGAACAGATGATGACGTGCGAAATGCCAATGCGAAATGCCGCAAAACACCAAAGTGCAGACAACGAGTGGCAGTGACAATTAACATAAACAAATGAGCAATAAAATGAGTCATCAGGCTCACCATCGCACTGCTCACTTAACCTTCCTCTTAACTGATTTGTGATTTAGTGGTAAGTTCGTGAGAAGAATTCTTTTAAGAATATTAACAAGTGGCAGTAATGGAATTCGAGCTATATATTTGAATGTTTCAGAATTTACCGGCGATAAGACAAAATTGCACAACTTAGTAGTCAGGATATTAAATTTAGTTTGAAGATTCGACCATGTACAGCTCAAGATACACGACCCAAGCATACCAGTCCCAGAACTACGACCAAATCAAGGCCACATGCCTCCAGCGAAGGAGCCTGTTTGAAGATCCCGCATTCCCAGCTGATTATCGGTCGATTTTTGGGCTGGAGGGCCCCTCTGGTCGGCTGAGTAAGTGGAACGGGAATATTGTGTGGAGACGACCAGTCGTAAGTCCCCAGCGCAAGCTTAATTCAATTAGTAATCTATTCACAAGAATTAATTAACCTCAGCTTTGCTCGATATCAACAGGATCTGGTAAACCACCCTCAATTCATCGCCGATGGAGTCTCCCGTTTCGACGTAATCCAAGGAGAGCTTGGTAACTGTTGGTTCATCGCCGCCGTCGCCAATCTGACGCTTCATCGGGACCTCTTCGTTCAAGTCGTGCCATTTCAAACCAACGCCTTCGACCGGGCACAGTACTGCGGCCTCTTTCAGTTTCGGTTCTGGCAGTATGGCGCCTGGGTCACCGTCGTCGTGGATGACCGCCTGCCCTGCGATCGGCGGGGTGACCTGCTCTTCTTGCACTCCAGCGACAGGCGAGAATTCTGGAGCGCACTCCTGGAAAAGGCGTACGCAAAACTTCACGGGTGCTACGCTGCACTGGCGGGCGGGACACCCAGCGAAGCTCTGCAGGACTTTAGCGGAGGGATCATCGAGATGATTGACTTCGACGACGAAACGAGCCGCTCCTCCGTCAGTTTGTGGCGTACGCTGAAGAAAGCGTACGAGAGGAATTCTCTTATCACTTGTGTTCTGTCAGTAAGTTTCTTCAGCAATTAGTAATTATACCAAGGCATTTTTATCAGTGCTTAAGCTTATTATTCGTCCGATTTCATTTCAGGGTCGAAGAGGCTACTATGAAGAACGAACTCAAGACGGCCTTGTTCGGGGTCACGCGTACTCAGTCACGTCTGTCCAGCAAGTTTTTGCGTCACGCCCCCACGAACTCGTCCGCATCCGAAATCCGTGGGGCGACCACTACGAGTGGAAGGGACCGTGGAGCGACGGGGCCCGAGAATGGTCGCTCGTCGACTCGGCCACCAAAGCGAGGCTCGGCTACAACCCAGGCCAAGACGGTGAGTTTTGGATGAGCATCAACGACTTCTGTAGGCAGTTCACCCGCGCCGAAGTCTGTCACGTGAGTCCGGACGACGAGGGCCCAGGCCGAGGCCCCGACCCGACTCAGGGCCTCCGTCCGCAATGGAACAAGTACATCGTTGAAGGCGTTTGGGCTCGCGGCCGTTCCGCTGGCGGCTCCATGAATCACAGCTCGTACGACACCAACCCGCAGTTCTTTTTTCGGTTCGTGGCATCTGACGCGGACGGCGACGGAGACGCTGACAAGTGCACAGTCATCGTGAGTCTGATTCAGAAGGCGGGGGCTCGATCGAATCGTGACCTGCTCAGCATCGCCTTTCGACTCTTTAAGGCACCGGGCCCAGGTAATCAGCGTCTGGATTACTCGTACTTGAAACGCTATGCAGACGCATCGCGTGGGGGGCTCAGCTCAGGCGCGTACACGGACTCCAGGGAGATAAGTGCCCGATTCGAGGTGGAGACGGGCCACTACTGCATTGTGCCAAGCACATTTCTGCCGGGGGATGAGGGCGAGTTTCTGCTCCGTGTTTTTTCGGAGCCAGAATCCGGGCGCGGGCCACCAACTTACGGGCAATATGGAGGCCCGCCAATGCCGCAAGGCATTGGAGGAGTCATGGATTCATTCAGAAATATGAATATTGGAGCTGGAGCGAATCCCAGCCTTCCAGGCGCATGTGCTCCCGCCCCGGTTCATGCGCCAAATGGATGCCCATACCCAGCGTATCCAACATACGGAGCGGGGGCGCCACCACCTGCACCGCCAGCAGTTTACCACCCTCCAGCAGCAGCAGCAACGCCAGGATATCCAATTCAGCCTCCAACAGCAACAGCGGCTTATCCTGCACCTGCACCTCCAACGCCTTACGGCCTACCGGGGCCAGCAGCGTCGCCGTCGTCGTCGTGTCCTTACCCGACTGGCAACGCGAACTCTTTTCTTGCTCCAACAGCAGCCGTGGCACCTCCTTCGATTACAACGTTCTCCAGCAGCCCGTACGAGAAGCAACCTCCTCTTAACCCCGCCTTCTCAGCGGGCCCGCAGCCGCTACCGGGGGCTCAGCCTCCTTATCCCTTATCGGTACCTTCGCCTTCGCATGTGCCTGCTACTGCTGCTGCAATGCCTTACCCTCCACAGCAGCGGCAGCCGTACCCTCCAGCTCCGTACACTGGTGCTGATGCTGCTGCATTCTGTCCATATCCTCCAGGTCCCGGAGCGCCAAGGGGACCACCTTACCCAAGATATTGAACTTAATAATATTACTGTTTTAACTGTTACGTATTTTGAATGTGAATTTTGCTGTTACTGCCCTTCTTATCGCTTTACGCCTGACCTGGCTTTATGTGATTTTAACGCGGGAACAATAAACTACCTGACCTTGAAATATTACTTTGTTTCATTTACGCACCGAGCGTGAGTCGATTCAACCTTTCAGACGCCCGCTTTGGGAATTACGTCCTGACGGCGTGACGCGTGACTTCTTTTTCATTCCTGGAAAGGGAATCACTGGAAAGCTGAAAGAAGGAATTCGATTTCGACGAATGAATGAATGTCGCAATGAGTCAGAGTCAAATCAGGAAAAACAGCACGCCACATCACCCTGTGACCTCTTAGCCGTTTCGGTTGAATCCGTTTTCCGTTCTTTTTCGGTGAATTGAGTGTACTTTATCAATCAATGCACTGAATTTTGATTGCGAAACTCGTCATTGTTTGCATGCATGCGTCATTGCAAATTGCAATCGCGATTCGCGACTCTGACTCTGAATTTACTTTAAACAGACAATGAGCACTTGAGCATTTCAACTTCATTTCATCCATTCTTATCAGTCAGCCTACGATTAGTCTCCACTTTCAACAGTTTCGAGTGCATTAATCCCACAGGTTGCAAATGTAAATGCAAACTTTCAGATAAAACTTGTAACTATAAATGTCCACATTTTATAATCATTTCTAAAGTATTCTGAGGTTTCGATTTTGGCTAAGAATTTGGTATTGTCGTTCTTCCTTTGACATTGGGCAAGATTTTATTCATCTTTAACAGGTTTAAGATGCCGACTGTTGGCCAACTGATTTCAAAATTTGAAAATGACAGCATACACCATGGTAAGAGTTTATAAGAGTAATAATCTTTTCGTCAGATATTTAAGATTTTCTCGCACGAATTCATTTTTAATCATATAGTAGATGTCCGCGTGCCCAACTCAACTTCACGAAGACTGGCGGCGTTGATCTCAAATCCTAACACAATTTTTGCCAAAATATTGGTCCGAGGCGTTCCCAGTTTTGCGCTAAGTTTTCTGGTCTTTTTCATGCTCTGCAATCGATTAGACCTGCAAATTCCAATTTACATCACGCTCCCTGCATGTTTCGCTATATCCCTCATCTTCGCTTTGATCTGTTTACTAAGCGCCCGTTTCCGATGTGTCATGGCGCTGTGTGTACCGCAACTATCGACCGACCACGGAAAAATGGTGCTGCTCTCTGCCGTGATAGGTATTCTGCTGGGTGGCCCGGTCGTCAGCATCATGTACAACACGAATCAGGCATCAGTCACGGTTGGGTGTGTGGCTGCAATTCTGGAAAAGCAACAAGGCAGAATCAACGAAGTTTATCAAGGTGCGTACCAGAACATTGCTTATGCACTTCAGGCTCAGCTGCAAGTATGGGAAGATATTGCAGACGGGCTAAATTCCGTCCTGCAGCCGTATCACGATACTCTTGAGACGGCAAAACAGAAATTTGATGGAGCAGCCCGCGCGATTGAAAGCGCAGTCTCAAATTGTGATTCCAAACTGAAGTCTGCGTATGAGCAGTGCAGCCAGCGAGTAAGTGAGGCCTACAACGGCTGCAGCCAGCGAGTAAGTGAGGCCTACAACGGCTGCAACCAGCGAGTAAGTGGGGCCTACAACGCCTGCAGGAAACAGGCAAGCTTCGCGAAGAACGTCTGTGAAGTCATGAACATTGGCGGGCATGCATGTGGAGCGGTTAAAGTTGGAGAGGTCTGTGAAGCCATCAACATTGGTGGGTCTGCATGTGGAGCGGTTAAAGTTGGAGAGGTCTGTAAAGCAATGCAGACGGCATCAAGGCCCGTGCTGAATGTGTTCAAAGACTTGCATGGAAAACTGCAGGGATTAGCGGGCCTTTTCAAGGTTGACGTCTCCATGCACCCGCTTGCAAACACCCAGAGCAATTTCTCGACGGGTGGGGACGAAATTGAGGCGGCCATCAGGAATGTGTTTGAGGAAAAGTTTGCACTGATCAAAATCATTAGCAAAGTGTTGCAATACCTGTTTATGTGTCCACTGCTCTTGACTCCTCTAGCTTCTTGGCTCTACCTCCGTAAATGTCAAGGTCTAGGTGCCCCACTCGCCCCAGAAGAAGAAGTAAGGCTGAAGAAGCAAGCTCGCAAAATGCGGAAAGCTGAGAGCAGAAGGCAGCGACAAAATTTGGTCCGTGACTTATTCCTCCTGTCGATCCACGTCCTCTTGACGGTTGGGGTTTGTCTTCTTGATTATATTTTGTATTGGATTGAGACTGTATTACTCGAGCACGGGCAGACAACATTTACGGCTCGCGGTAACCTTCAGTTGCATGTAAATGTGAAATCTGGTGGTGCAATTAGTGCACTAATTAACAGGTTCCTTAAGAATTTTGAAATATCTACTGAACATAGTTTTGAATTTAATACCGTGCAATGCTTACCAAAACCTGTACCGAGCAGTGGATGGGGTGTGTATATCCCCGTTCTGGGTATTTACACGCTTGTGGTAGTGTGTATCTTTATGGGAAGCTGGGCAGTTAAGAAAAGATATAAAATTGTCCAATACTTTTATCCCACGACGAAGATTGAGTTGAAAGAAGTCTCATAGCTTTCTTTGTCGTTGCAATTTGAATACTCAATATTTTTATACAATAAAGCTAAGAATGATTTTCAGAATCTCTCATGAATTTTGAATCAGTATTTGATATTTCCGACAATCACATTCGATATATTATTCCATGCAGTACGCTTGTGAAGGCAATTGGTTCCTAACCAGATCAGAGCACTCTTAACTTTTTGACATTTCTTAATTTTGCATGGCACACGTCACGCGGAATATTTGCAAGCCGGTCACAGACTCACGTTTGCCTCCAGGACGGGCACAAATTCAAACACACACAGCAAACGACGAGACAATACTTACGCAGGAGGTCGCTGGACGACTGTGGATCTCAGCATCTTTGTAATTGAGGACGCAACCAACGCAGGGCTCACCGTCTTCATCTTCTGTCTCATTGATTGGAACTGGGTCAGACAAACGTGGGCGTGATACTGCCCATCTGTGTTTACGTGAGCCGAGCAAAGCCGAGGACAAGCAGCATTCCACGAGAGAGTTCGAGTTCTGCTGTCAACGCGAGAAGAGAATTATTGATGTCAGTCTGAGTTGCAGAGTCAGAATAGCAGCAGCATTTATTGAAATAAACATGCTATTTCATTGTCCAGTAAAACTACCTGTTTCCGAGTCAGTTATTTCGTCAATTGTTGTCGAGCACCGAAGCCCGAGTCCAGCCCTCGTATTCATATTGGCATTCGCATTAGCATTCGCAGCAGAAAATCTTTCTCGCCATATTTTCACGAGCGTGCCGCTGTCGCTAACAGTTCTGATCCAATTAACATTTATGCGGTTCATCTTCTTTTGAAGTCCAGTCCTCTCGAGGTTCGGCTCGACCTTTTCTAGTTTCCCGGTTAATGTCGCCTGTTTCGGGTTTCCCCATTCAGGCCGCCTGGTTATGGAATTCCTGGTTGAAGCTGTCCCGGTAACGCCATGGAAGCGGTTCGGTTCGGCCAGGAATGCGTGAAGTCAAAGAAATGTTGACAAATTTGATGACGCAGAGTGAGCAGAGTTGACAAATTAAAATTTTAATTTAATATGAACTCCGAACTCGTATAAAGTTCTAAGAAAGTCATGTCAAAGGACAGTTAATTCCTGAGTCAAAATGATTGCTTTTTTCATGCAATACGACATTGATGGGCCTCATCTATTTTTCAAGCCCCACCATCAAATGTTCTCACGCAAGTTTATTCAACAATGTTACTCGTTTTTTAGTACTAACTTTTCTTTTGCTTGCGTGCAACTGCCATTCTACTTCGTATTCGTTCTGGTATCTCCGGAAACCCATTCTTACCCCCTGGAATCAGACACGTGTAATAATTCTCATACTCTGTGAAGTAAACATGCATTCCCATAAATCCAATCCGACTTGCTTCCGAGAAGAGACACTTCGGTACTGGCTCAAAGAGTTCCGGGTAAACAGGGTAAATTCCTCCCATGATTGTCCACATGAGTTGTGAGAGATTCTCGAAATGGTTTCGTTTAAGGAGTCCAAATGTAAAGAATCCGAATGCTGTTTGCCGTCCAGAATTGTCATACACACCAAAGAAAGGAGCCATTTCCAGACAATCTGATTTTTCCCATTCCCTTACATTGTAGAATAAATGGTTTCCCATTCCAGGGAAGCAATGTGTTCTCGACCAACCAGAACTCACTGCATGACTCTGCACTCGTGGCAATGCGAGTAAATTTCGTGGATTACTTCCATTCTGAAATCGTACGAAGCTTCCTGTCTCCATACTGTTATGCATTCTTCGTCCCTCCGTGCAAATTGTTTCAGGATCTACAAAGTAAGCTGTTAGAATGTAAACATTTCGACCCTGAATGGTATCCAAGTTGAAGAATGGAACTCGATCGTAACGAAATGCGTTTCCACGCCTCAACTCATCTTGATCCAGAATCATTTGAATGCCAGCAATTGTTCCTTGTATGTCATACAAGAGAATGAGATCAGGTTTCCCATCAGCTCGCATCAAGCGGAATCCATTATATTTGCCTCCATTCGTGCAGTTTTCACCACCACTCAGATTTATCCAAATTGGTTTTCGATTCGTATGCTGCTCTTCTGATCTCAACTCGTTCATTGTACGTGGTTGTGGTGTGAAGTAATAACGGTCGAAGGGATTCATACTGAAACGAACTACGAAGAGATGAAAAAGGTAAAAGAAATGATCAGAACCCAAATCTACATTCAGCTTTTCAAATATTTTCTAATTCACGAACCTCTTAGCGATGTCCATGGAATAAATTCCGCCGTCAGGACAGGGAATAAGAGAAAACTAACCGATATCCACAGAAGATACATTTATGTCCTGCAGTTTAAAAGGTACTGCTCTCTTAAAGTTTCCAAGAAAACTGAACCTCGAAATTATTTTAACTCTCATCGCCTTAGAATTTAATTGTTGTCATACTTTGTTCTCGCATGCCAGAGTACAGTCATACGTGCGTTATATGTAAACAGAGTACATGGAGAATGCTCACACAGGTATCAGACACGACATCAATTAAAGCCTGAAATTATTCGATTCAGATTCATTTCATTAATTAATGAAACTCCCACGGCGAAGAAAGATGTGTGAACTTGAGAGTAAAGTACGTCACTTCAGTTGTTTGTGTGAAAATGGAATTCCTCGAACATTAGCCCGTGTGCATGTAAATAATTTGAGTTGAAGGTCAAGTTCCAGCAAAATGCCTCTTCAAATTTAATTACCACTAAAATCAGTAAGGTTAACAATCTAAACATAAGTGACTAGAAGTGTGACAAAGCAATTGAATGTGAAATCACGCATGATGAACAGGAAAGTCTGTTTGCTAAATTGAACGGCGCCACCGAGTTTGAATACAAAAACCGGACAAGAACGAAAATAGCACGCTGAATCAGCTTCTTCTCCTGATTGCCCATACTGATAAGCAACACGATACTCCCGACTAGCTTCCGTTCCTGCATTGAATACATCGAATCCCATTTTGAGGAGATAAGCGAGCGAAGAGCCAAGTACGGTCACAATGAGCACTGTGATTGAATGCTGGAGTGCTGGTTCACGTGCTTGAAGAAGAAGGATTGTGTAGAAGGCCAAGATTGCGATTAGCAGGTTAGCAAATGCATAGTAAATGAAGAACTCCATTCCAGCAATGCAATCCTCAACCACGTAACGGTACATGTAATGAAACTGACGATACATTCGACGTACATGTTCAGCCTTCCATTTTACATGGCAACGGAGACCATCCTTAAAGAGGAAGGCGTACCCCAAAATATTGCAGATGCATGCCATGTTTTGCAAACACTCAGTCACCACGAAGTACTGGAATTCAATATACAGGAAGATGGATGAGACAAGGCGCGGAATCTGTAAATGAGTCACCAACATGTCAGTCGTCGCCGAAATTAGTTTCATATGCCGAATGATGAGGACAAAGATGAATGGAGCGCAGAGAATTTGACTGGTCGTGATAAAGAAGGCAACTTTTAAAACCAGATCCAAAGTATTCCTCTTCCTCTTCGTGTTCTTCTTCATCTCGAGTCTACTACTTTCATGTGACTCTTGGTTGAGTCGGCGAAAATTATTGAATGATTCACGTAACATGACAGGATAATGAAAATGAAAGAAATGTACACAAATTGACATGAAGGTGACGAGAAGTGCGCTAATCGCTGTGAATGTGTCTGACACATTCAATTTCATTTTCTCTTGCTGAGGAATCAATAAGAAATAAATTCCAGCAATCCAAAAGAGGGTAAAGACACGGGAAACGACATGAAAAATACGACAAGAAGTATTCACGCGACTGAAATTTGATTCCACTTGCAAACTGCGTGGATTCCACTTGCAAGGAATGACTTGTCCGAAATAATGGCACAGTTGAAGGGTGATCTCAATCAACCTGAACGATTCCACTACAGATTGTCGAATACGATTTCGACAATCTGCATGTTTTGATTTGTCCGGTTAAAAAAACAGGTCAATATGCAAATTGTCGAACTCTCTGG
>WIXG01000691.1:0-26392 GCA_009869945.1 Mesaphorura yosii
AAATTGGTTGTGGAATCTCATTTCTCTCGTAATCGCTCCGTCAACGGAGAGTTTCGACAGCGCAATGTGTTTTGCACACGAAACTTGTTGCCGCTCCACACTTGTCGTAATGTATGAGGCCGTTTCGTAATGGAATCAATTGACTGACATCAATTCAATCATCGTTCTCGTAAAGCCGGCCAAACAGTCGCAAGTTGCGAAAACTGGCTGTGTGCGTACGTGTACAGGAAAAGGCTCGGCTCGGCAGGTTGTAAGTCGCGAACCAGCTCCGGCCCAAGCAGCAGTCGGAATAAAGTAAAAATGTAATCTTTGCAAACAACGATTGACGCATTGCAGGTAGGCTATGAACCAATGGAGAGTGTGCAACGCTCGCAGAGGGATAAAACTTGGACCCCCCAACACAGAACACAGCTTGCCCTCAACAACCACACTTTTGGCACGCAGTATAGCGGGCATAGACTTTTCATCTGCTGCACTACAGAGTGAAATCCCAGAAGTACCTCAGTAAATCTAGTTCCTTAGAAATATCTTGGCAACAACGGAGCAAGCGGGGCTCAGCCACCCAGTGCAAAGAACCCGGCCAAGTCAGGCTCCCTCCACGGAGCGCCAAGGGTCCAGAATCGCTCGTATTTGGAAATTTGCCCGGCAAGGGCCAATGAAATAAACATCCATAAAGAACTCTTCGATTATTAAGACACGCAGATTTGCGTCTTGAACGTGTACCCGAGCACGGGCCATTTCACCCGGTAGATTTTGTGCACCCTTTACTCGAGTTCAAACCCAAACTGATGCTGCTGGGTTCTCGAATTTGCCAAGTGAAATACTCCATTTGAGCGTAAAGTTGGGTTGCAAAATGGGTGGTTGGTGTTCAGCCATGGTTTTGGGAGTGTGAGCCGAGACTTTGCATGAAGTGGCATGGCCTGTGGCATGGCTGGGCCAGCACTCCACTACGCTCTCTCTAGACTCTCTACTCTCTACGCCTGTGTACAATGTGGCGTTGGTCTCCGTAGAAATGAATGTTGTACCTTACATACATACTGAATGTGTGTATGGCGTATTTGTCGTGTTTAGCCTCATCCCTCGACGAATATGCGAATGCGAATTTATTTTTTTACTTCATTCGGTCTTCTCGCTCGTGCTCTCGTCAGTGTGCAGTGCTCGACACGAAGTCTAATTTACTAATTCTGTGATCTAGAACTAATTCGTAAAAACACAATCTAACAATGGTAAGTACCCCTTTTCAGACCCTTTTTACGCCGAATTCGGAGTCTACAGGATAACCACGTTGGAAACTGGCATTGTCGACTGCCAGAAGAGTACAAACTTTAAGCTAACTGAGCATGCGCATTTTTGCATTAATTATGATTCATGAATCCATTATTCATGCTCCAGTTCGTCTCGAGGGCATAATTTCATTGGCTTTATAGTGGTTTTTGCCGTTTGTGTTAATTTTTATCTCTTCGTTTTACAGGCTGATCAACTAACCGAAGAGCAAATCGCCGAATTCAAAGAGGCCTTTTCTCTCTTTGACAAAGATGGTGACGGCACTATTACCACCAAGGAACTGGGAACTGTCATGCGTTCACTTGGTCAAAATCCAACCGAAGCAGAGTTACAAGATATGATTAATGAGGTGGATGCTGATGGTAAAAAACAATAGTCCCATAACCCTACATAATTCACGAAGTGAAATTTGCACCGCTTCCAAGCGAGAGACATTTGGGTTTATTACGTATTTCTTGTATTTAGGCAACGGAACGATTGACTTCCCAGAATTCTTGACGATGATGGCAAGAAAAATGAAGGACACTGACAGTGAAGAGGAAATTCGAGAAGCATTCAGAGTTTTCGATAAGGACGGAAATGGATTTATTTCAGCTGCTGAGCTTCGACATGTCATGACCAATCTTGGGGAGAAATTGACTGATGAAGAAGTAGATGAAATGATCCGTGAGGCTGATATTGATGGTGATGGTCAAGTCAATTATGAAGGTACGTCATCCATCCGACTTTACTACAACATGCCAAAGCAATACTGAATAACTTAGGTCATGAACCAAATCAATATCGGATAAGAGTAGTTAGACAAGCTAGACTTAGCCGCTAGAAAGTAGCCAGAAAGTGACCCGGTGTTGTTGCGCGCAGGTGAATTTGTTTGATTAAATCAGTCGGGCACATAGGCAAGGAATATTCCGATGTCGTGGAATGCAGACCTGGCATGACTGGTATGTGAATACGAGCATATGAGATACGGGGCCATTGCGTCGAAATTGTTTCAGGCCATTGTAAACTGAGTTATTGGTCCAATGCAAATAATTGAATGGCCGATTGGGTTACATTCGAATATCGAATTCTGGTATCATCAGTTAAGCGAAATGGAGGTGAGGGCCTGAACGAACCGTTTACGCTTTGTAAGTTTAATTTTTTCCTAAAGTTGGTCCACGATTACTTTTGTGGTGGATAATTTGATACCAAAGTGAGGTAATTGAGGGATGGGTTTACTTTCTGTTCTCGAACACCAGAAATAAACCAACTTCTGATAAATATCGTGCTCTAACAAGCTCTGTTAAGCAATTCTGTTAATGCAGTTAAAGTTCTGCGCATCGTATTCCCTGTCTGACGAGTCTGACCAATAGACCCAAGTAACTTTGATTCATCTGGACTTTCTGGATGAATACGGTGCCTCGTCACAAGAATTGGCATTTGGTTAGAAGCTTGACAAAAGGTTTTCTTCAGATCATTCAGGCAAGGTTTAGTTGTTACAAGATTTATTATCCTGTTTCAGCTTCAATGCTCAGTTGTCATTTCTGATATACGAACATAAATTCGTCTCGGTCTCTCTTGAATTCATTGCCGTTGCACTCCAGATTCGATCTCGCGATTATTCAGAGTCTGGCTCTAACTTCCATTAGGACGCGATCGACTGATGAACATTTCTGAAATGTCAAATTCAGGTAGCTTTGTCTTATTCTCATCAATCTGATGACAAAGTTAATTGCAATGTAGGTTAATCAGGTTAAGTTTTAAGTTCAGTCTGAATTGGGCATACTGTAAGGGCGGTTGTGTTACTGCGTAGCATGCTGAGCAAAATAACGCAATAGTGGCAATTCATGGAAGAGCATGGAAGTGCATGGAGAACAGACATGATAAGCATTAGGATTTGAGAGGAGAAAGCATCTTGTGTGTTGGTATTGTACCACTGGGTCGCGTCTATCGATCGTCGTTGCTTTTTCACATGATGGACGCTTTGCCGTGTTGGCTCCAGAGTCCGGAGAGGCGTGCTGTGTTGGCTCTCGTGTTGCAAAATAGTACCGACCGCATAATACGGCAGCATGCAAAATTCTAGCGCGACGTTTCCTCGTAGTGAAAGAAATCGATTTTTGTTGCTTGAGAGAGTTTGGTGGCTTTCTCCAGCACTCTGCTCAGCGTGCCCTCATTGCCAAGCACGACTCCAGGGTACATTCGCCGTCACTACGCACTTGTCAGACTACAACAGCCTCTGCAGCGATAAATTGTGTCCAACCTCCAGAATCAAATTATCGAGACCCTTGCTGCATGATTCATGCTGACGATGAAATGTCTAATGCGTGTTTTGTTTGTGTTTGCAGAATTCGTGACAATGATGACATCAAAATGAAGTCCATAACCGAGAATCACAAGTTGTTCTTTCTTAGAACTTACCGAAAACAGAAGAAGATGTAAACACATATTTAAAAGTTATTACATAAATTATAAATGGCATTTGGGTAATTACGAAACTTCACTATTTCAATACCATAATTTAGTCAGACAACAATTAAATGACATCGTTGTCGTAAACATTTATTATGATTCATTTTATTATTACTCTCGTGAGGTATTAATTTTGGAACTTGAGCACTAGTTTAATCGTAGTGATTTACTTTGTTAACTTTGTTTCTGATTGAGTTTTCCTTAATCTCGGTGAATGATCACTTCAAAGTTAGAAGACAGCAACAGCGAAGCTGAACCGGGCAGAGTTGTAAGTAAAATCGTTTCCGTTTTGTCTTTGCGAACTGTAAATTCTGAGTTGGCAAGAAAAATTCCCGATAACGTTTCAAGAAAGAATGTCCAAGTTCGTACTGTAATTTACCTACAAATAACTTTGTTAGGGCAAAGGAGGTGGCATTTGTTCGCTGGTTCCTTTAATTAGGCTAATGACAAAGAAACACCCTCGGTGAATGAGTGCATGAGTCCTTTATCATTAATTCAGTAAGTACAGAATGCGATTTTGATATGTTGTTTAAATTTGAGTTGTAATAACACACCACCATCATTGTTTGCTTTCCATTCACTCTTTAGTTAGTTTTGGTTGATTGAATCTTGTTCCCAAAATGATCACTTGATTCGTACTCTCAATAAATTACTAATCATACATTGTTACAAGTTGCATGACAAGTCACAAACAACAGACGTCATTTTACACACTTTCTACCCTTCGCAATGAAATTTTGTGGTGTCACGAACAATTCTGCATTCCAGGAGTTTTGTAATTGTCAGTTGGTCTGCACGTTCAGTTGTTTCGTTTCCTGAGTTTGCTTTGATTTGAGTCTGACTGCTTTGGTGTGCATGGAGTCCCAGAATTCCCTGACCTTTCACGATACGTCCCTTCGATCAACACAAGTAACGGATCCGGACACGCATCCCACCCGCGTGGTCGGATCCTCGCTCTGTACCGTGTTTGAGCGACTTACTTGACGATTTACTAAACACGATGCTCATGATGTACATGTTGTATTTAGGAGACTTTGGCTTACGATTGATTGTTCGAATGTGCACTAAGTACGTGAGTGGGTCGAAAGGTCAGCGAGTATTTGCGTTGACGCCCGTGAACCTGAGAGCAACAAATGCGTATATAGGCCACTGTTGTTAATTCGATCAAGTATCTTGGAAATTATTAAGTGTAAAACGTATCTACCTTTAATTCGATTTCGGTAGTTGTAGATTAAAGTAGAGTCAAGGCCTCAGAGGGGGAATTGATGAGTATTCAGCAAAATGTGAACTGCTAAGATAATTTGGCGAGTAGGTAGCATCCAGCACTTTAAGCGTACGCTACTCTTATTTCCATTTGCTATTAATCTTCTAGGAGAATGTTTATATTTAGAGTTCCAATAACGTACGATTAGAAACTCTCAAGGTCAAATAAGCGAAGAGGGAAGAGTAATCAGAACTGCATCATCATTTGTTAGACTTGTTACTTGCCCTTTGTGTGTTCTGTCTCCTCACAGGCTTCTTGTTACGTTACGACGTGTGCTACTTAATTAAGGGTAATTTAAGTCTCAACACCCAAATTCCCACTAAATTACGAAACCGAGTTCCAATCCACGTTTCTCATTATCTGGAGTGCGTCTCGCCCTGAAGGGACGTGTTTTGATGTGCAACTTCGCTGAACTTGAGAGCTGATAAGACAAAGACGAAGAAATTATTATGGTAGGCATGTTCTGTGTACTACCCAAATAACATTACCTTTTGTCAAATTTTTCCTAATGAAATGTTACATTATAAACGTCAAACTGTTTTTCTTTTTGCAACGTTCAGAATTCTGAAGCAAGCGGGGGTTCATTGCTAACTGTTTCTCTTGCAGTCTTGCTGCAGATCAAAATCCTGTGTTTCTCTGTATACCATTCGTCTAAGGATAGATTTAGTTACAACGGACGGAGGTCATCGGTCAACGGTCTCAACCTTCAGAATTCGAACACATTAACTATTATGTACTATATCGTTTTACTTAATTCAAAATTGTCTTTGGGCGAAACACATCTTGTGCAAATAAAGTTGAATTGCATTTTGTATTCAAGTGGGCTTTATTCGTTATTTCGCTTCATTCATTAACTAAATCGGAGGAGTCCAGTCCAATTTGGAGCGAGGAGCCGGTGCGGCATGACGCTGGAGTGCTACTTGGAATCTGGAAGCCACCTCGAGGAGGACGAGTGGGCCAGCAGCACCATCTACAAGTGCAGAGTCTCACGAACAAAGTCGCGGCTCTTCCCTTCCGCTTCGAAAAAATTCGAGAATCAAATCAAGCGTCCGCATCCAAATTCCGAAGACAGTTGCGAGTACTTTCACTTTAGATTCAAGTTCCACAGGAGTCGTCGGGAAATTCTTGAATTCTAGAAGTCGTAGTTCCGTGGAGTCAAATTATCTGAAACAATGGCAGCCCTGGCGTAAGTGCAGCAGTTCAATCCCTGTTGTGCAAAGCAAATTTCCAAAACGGTGAAAGTTTCTATTGTGCCGGCTTTCTTAATTGCAATGATTGTAGTAAATTCTATTTCAAGGGGCGTTGTTCTCGTTACTTATAGCTATTGAGTTCCTTTAGTCCTTTGGTTTTGCTACATATTAGTATTAAATACTGCTGTAATTTCTTTAGGAAGCCAAAATCTGAGATGACGCCAGAGGAGCTGGCTAAGAGAGAAGATGAAGAGTTCAATACAGGTCCACTATCTATTCTTACCCAGTCGGTGAAAACAAACACACAGGTACAATATCCGGGAAATCCTGCCAATCGTTACACAGTCTAATTGGATTTACAAGTTATTTCTGGCTGTTTCAGGTCATCATAAATTGCAGAAACAACAGAAAGTTACTGGGGCGTGTTAAAGCCTTCGACCGACACTGCAATATGGTGCTGGAGAATGTGAAGGAGATGTGGACTGAACACCCGCGTTCTGGCAAAGGCAGGAAGAAGGTAAACCGATAATTCTAGGAAAGTCATACTGAAGATGTTTGCACATGACTTGACTAATACAATCCTCCTTCTGTAATACTTAGGCGAAGGCCGTGAATAAGGACAGATTCATTTCTAAGATGTTTCTGCGTGGTGACTCCGTGATTTTAGTTCTGAGAAACCCACTGGCCACCACGTCGACATGAAGAATTTCATTTTCGTTGTAACCTATAATTCAGTGGAGCCGGAACATGTTTTGTATTTCTTCTTATGCTGTTGTAAATAAAATCACTTCTTAATTCATTTAGATTAGCATAGCCTGCGAATAGTGCAAGGCCCCCTCGAGTTGGGAGGGTTGCCAGTCGTCAGCATACTTCATTCGTTGGAGGCAGAGCGGACAGAAGTTTGTAATGACAAGGAGTAATGGACACTTGCAGTAAAATGGGGCATTAGTAATTTATTTTAGCTTCTTTCTGTTGATAACTTAATGTTCGCATAAGATACAAATACAAGTATTAACTTAAGCCCTGCTGGAATACTATTTCAAGCATTGTTCATCCATCACCGATAATTAGGCTTCTTTCTCCGCTAAAGCTGAAAGATGAGCTTCAATCTCCTGCTCTGTCAGTGCTCTTAAAAACACAGGCCTGATTAGCCTCCCAACCACAACGACTTCACAGTGAATCATTGCAACTTACCGAAATCCTGGATTAGCTTTCGTAACAATTCCAATTTCCATTTCTGACGGCTTAAGATCCGTAGACAAAACCGTGCAGAGGCATTGAATTGCAAGCTGCAACAGTGATACAAAAGTAGCATAATGTTACTGCGCAGCAATGAATTAATATCAAATCCTGCTTTATCAAACAAAGTACCTGGACAGCATCGTTCTCTTCATAATTCTCCTTCTTCTTGAACTTTTTCTCGAGGAAAGATGAGGCCTCTGTTTGCTTGGAGCCAACGCTGCACGCCTTGTAGCCACAATAGTACCCTGCAGGATCCGTTTTGTACACACATGGACCAAGTTCTTCGTCGATCCCAATCAAAACCATGCTACATCCCAACGGTCTCATTTCAGCATTCTGCGTGTACACTTGACAAATGTCAGCAATTCGACGGCAGAGCACATGAATCGGAATATCGTAGCCAAATTTATACTTCCAGTTGGCAGCCTCGTAACGAGCACGCTGGACTTGAGAGCGGCTGTCAGCTGCGGGAATCAAAGGAATGCTTAATTTAATTCACTCTGCCTGACGATGGAAAATTAATAAGGGATTAGTGAACAGAGGTTACCTGTCATTCCTGTCATGACACATCCAATATTTGGCGTCAGTTGGAACAAATGAGTGATGGATGAAGGATCTAGAAGCTTATCCTGAGTAAAATTTCGAATTATTGGTGAAAATGAACTTCACCCTTAATAAATTCCGTTAATTAAATACGAAGCTTACCGGTACTTTCTTCTGGGTGGCAACAACTGCACAATCAGTGCCTCGTAGGCCGATAGAAGTTACACCAGCTTGGTTAATCGCTTTGAACGCATATTCCACTTGATAAAGTCTTCCTTCCGGGGAAAAGATGGTTATATGTCGATCAAATCCGGCACTTGTTCCGCGAGACATGATCTTTGCTTATGGAAAGTGACCAGAATGCCTAATTTATACTTTATCGGAGATTTATTAGTAATGCAATCACAATAGCTTCCAGTTCCAACTTCAGCTATGAAATGCAGGACAGGGTGAATGACAATGCACTAAATGCCGACTGTTGCATACGAGTTTGGACGAGTTGAATTTCCTTCGAATGAAGTCCTTGCTTTGCTTGGTCGGGTGGGCACATGACGGTGTGCTCTGATTTGAAAACAAAATTCCATTGACTGCTTTTCGCCTACGAGAACTCATAATCTCATGTCAGGTGAGCGAGCGACTATCTCGCTTCGTATTTCTCGTCTCTCTGATATCAGATTGTGGATTTTATTATTTGGGTTATTAATACAAAAACAGGAGAGAAATGGATTAAAAAGTCAATTTAGCACTACGTGACTCGCAGACATTATCAGACAGTCAAGTGTCAAGTCGATAGTCAACAATCAGTGAGAGAAGTTGGCTTCTACTTTCTTTGACTGTCCTTATCTTGTTTCTTGTTGGTCTTGTATTAGTAATCAGTGCTACAGTTACGAACGCAGAGAGAATGGGATGAGGTTAGGACAACTGACATGTAAGCCGGAAACGACAATTGAAGTAACTTTTGGAGTTTCTAATCTTGTAGATAAGATAAGTGATCAAAGTATTAGTCAATTCTTTCTCTGACGACCGAGTATTAAGTCAAATTCGACGTGAGCAACACAAGACACGTCATTTTCGCATCGTTTGGCGATTCGCAGTTGATATAATGGCTGACACTCAAGACAGCTTGAAGACTGAAGACTCTCCTTTTAACATTTGTCCCGGAAATCAAATCACGAGGATCGAATTCAATGAGAAATTGAATATCATTCTTGCTGGCTCGCGCAGAGGAGATTTGTTTGTTGTGGACCCTATTTTGGGTGAAGTTTTGTATCGAAGTCATGTTGGTGAGTTAGTTTGAATGCTAGACTAACTGGACGTAAAAAGAATCATTAATTCCTGAGTTCGGTACCTTAACTATTTGCTTCTGCAGGGACAGACGCTGTTGACGAATGGACGTTCGGCACTGAGGCTGAAAATGTTATCATAATCCACAAGGACAGAATTGGTATAAGAAGTGAATACAATGGAATTTTCCTCCTCGACACTATTTTGCAGACGCCTGTCAAGAATAGTTCAGAAAATATTCAGGTCGAACTTAGCAAATCTGAGGTAATTCTTAAAACAATATAAATGCACTTAACATGCAAAGGAAATTGTGCGATATTCATACTTCATGTATCTTCATCTTCATCAGGTGGAAACTTTGAGCCAATCGTTAAGTTCCTTCTCGGATTCCTTTCCTGAAGTGCAGGAGGTGGACAAGAACATTAAGGCAATATTGGCGGGCATTAGTGATGGAGAATTTGACAAAATGCCTGTTTCGATCAAGAAGGAAAAGGTATGACGAATCTAACCTTGACATAACCGTATGAAATGTAAAAGGGTAACATGATTTTACTTTGTTTAGTGGGCGACCATCAAACTGGATTTGCCGCAGACGTTGCTGAAAAGTGCTTTTCAATCAATGATGACTGAATGGTGCAAAAAGAATACGTACATCCCACCGCTTGGCACTGCTTCGTCAATTTTAGATCGAACGAATATGCTGCTGTTGGAGGATTCTCCAGAAGTTGAACCAGCCTTAGACAAAGCACTTATGTTCAGCGAGGCCGCTCGTTTTGCGACCTTCGGGAATTGGCCCCATTCAGATTACAAGTAAGTTCTCTTATTTAGTTGACATCCAATTATTACCAGATCAGGTTTACTGGAGACCATAAATGCTCGTGTTTTGTAGGTGGGCACTGCCAGAAAAAATGGCACAAGCTGGTTTTTACCACAGTCCCGCATCGACCGGCGATGATCGTTCAATGTGCTTCACTTGCAATGTGTGCCTAGTCAGCTGGGTAAGAATCAAAGTAAACCTGTAAAGTTCAACTTTGTTACTATTAAACGAAACTTCTATTTAACTGTGTTTAGGAACCTACGGATGAGCCTTGGTAAGTTTTGCTACAAATATCTACTGCTTCGAGTTCTGATACGTTCTCTGTAAGATATTTTGCCAAATTTGTCTTCTGGTCTTTGTAGGTCGGAGCACGAGAGGCACTCTCCATTTTGTCCTTTCGTCAGAGGGGAACACACTCACAATGTACCACTTTCAATTCAGCATGCCACCGCTCCAGCGTATTTTGTTAAGAAATACGCACAAAAGCCAATTATAGCAAAGTCATCACAGCCAAACTGCACGGCAATTGCTTACAGGAGTGGACTTGTGCTAATTTGGGAAGGGACAAAGCGAAGAAAGGTCAGCTTCACCTTAATCATGGAAGTTGGCCACAAGAGCACTGAGTAAATATATCCCCACTCGATTTAGGAACCCGTGGAGCTGGAAATCACACCTCGAATCATAGAAACCTTGGAACCAGCTAAACAAGTCGTCTACACTGACATTGAGTTAAAGACTCCATCGGCCCCAGTCCTTGAGCCTCAAGGAAGTTCAAACATTTGGCCAGGTACTTCTGTACTTAAAGGAAATACTTTGCTCAGGCAGTCAGTGTTCATAAATTTTTGTTACAGAGGTCAAAGCACATTTTGGACAGGAGAAGGTGCAAATATCCTCCATTGCTATTCTTGGCCAACCATCGAAATATAACAGCGATTCAGGAAAGGAGTCCAAACCTGTCTCACCTTCTCTTGTCGTGGCATGTAATGTTAAGACATTCTCCAAAGTTGCTGGCAAACCAGATTCGCAGTCAGCATTTCTGCTAACCTATGCGCTCAATTTCTCGACGGCTAAATCGCCAAAGTCATCGCCACCAGCAAAGGAGCAACAGCCCACTTACACCGGGGGTAAGTGAAATGAATGGCGAAAATCATTCTTTATCAGCTTACATGCTCTCTTTTCTTCATTTCACAGAGACTAAGCAGGAAGGCCAGGAGTCTGAGGACGACTGGTTTGGGTCCTACACATCAGAATGTGACTTAATGTCCGATTCCATCAGCATCTTTGATGACCTGAACATGTCGGACGCTTCCGGAACCTTTTTGCTTGACGCGGCAATGGAGGTTGACAGTCATGCCAGTCACGCGGAACCCAAATTGAAGCCACCCGCAGCAGTAACCAACAAACCGGCGCCAGTGAAACCAAAGCCGATTGTTAAATCTTCTGGTTTGAGCAACGTTGTTCTTGCTCAGCGACTGAATTTACCCGCCGACTTGCAGCACTGCTCACACTTGTCTACCCTGACTCCGACGATGGACGGATCGCAGTTGGTCGTTCTTGCATCGGACGCGGAGAGTATGCAAGAAGGTGCAGTCACCGGTGCTCTTATTTTGTACAACGTTATTCTGGAATGCGGCATGGTTATCCTGGATCGACAAAATACAATTTCCAAGAAGATTGAAAGCCCAGAAGAGATGCCCGTGTGCGTGTGTCTCGTTCCGTCGGAATGCGGCGAGTCTGAGCTTTGCTGCGTCTTTAAGGATGGGTCGGTTCGTTTGATGAGCTTGATGGACTTGTCAGTGTCAATTTCCATTCAGGGATTCAGCAGTGACAAGATAATCACTACTGCTGCTTACTGTTCAAGTGAGTGTTGGATTACGTCTCACAACTTACTCCTACTCAATG
This sequence comes from Mesaphorura yosii, assembly GCA_009869945.1. NCBI lineage: Eukaryota > Metazoa > Arthropoda > Collembola > Poduromorpha > Tullbergiidae > Mesaphorura > Mesaphorura yosii. The sequence goes on from WIXG01000691.1 coordinate 11,975, forward strand.
TCTAAAAATGATCTGACTTTTTAATGGCCGGTTTAATTTGGACACTGTCAGGTTTGGGGAGGCTTTATGGTGGCACGGATGATGGTCAGATCGAAGTCTACTCTTTTGGGTCGTCCGAAACGTCAGAGTCTGACCCCGACGCAAGCTCGAAGGAACTCCAGTCGCGGCCGGAGACCGAGTCTTGTGCGAGCCACACGGCAGACGATCCTCGGCTCATCGTGAATCGAAGTCTTTCTTTGGGGTCACTGAAACAGCTTCTTCAACTGACGCTGTTTGAGAGCAAGCCATGCTTTACTGCTAGTGCTCCACCATGCTGGCTGAAAGTGATTCAGGCTCAGAAAGAAAGGAAACACCCGCAGCATTTGCAACATTTAGAAAAGGATACCAACGCTAACACCCTCACATGGAGACTCCAGCGAACCAAGTATGTCGGAAGCTTAACTTGAGATGTCAACTTCCAACTTGCAAGTTGCTGTTCTTGAGGTTGTATTCTCTCGACTGTTTCAGAAATTCACAGAAAGAACATCTGTTCGAAGTCACACTTCCCAGTCCCACCTTCGTCGGGCATTTGGATCTGAAAGTCCTTCTTCACTCGGGTTGTGCAATCTTTCCGACGATTGAAGCCACGCTGTATCGCATCAGCAAGAAGAGGCGAGTGAGTTCCAACGAGGTGGATTCTGGGATAGATTTTGCTAGTCAATTAAAGAACAAGACAAGCATCGAGCTATTTCTGAAGTCAGTCGGCGCGGAGGTGGTTTGTGGACCGCTGGACACGGCATCTTTCATGGATGTGTCCTGCCAGAGCGCAAACGTGGTCATGACAAGCCCCAAACTTATCCTTTCGAAGACTAGAAATTTTTACTTGCACATCAGGGCGAAATTACCTCTCGAAATGCCCGGAGGTCCTCCATCGGAAAAGGTGATTCTTAATCCGTGCTCATTCTTCAAGTCTTCAAAATAAATTTTATTCCAATGCTAAGATTTGTGTCCGTTCTAAGATGAAAAATGTGGTGAAAGCAACGCAAGGGAAAGCCAACACTTTAGCCACAAAGTCCAAGTTTCCAGAGTTGTCAAAGCTTCAAAATAAACTGTACATGATGAACCCTGTCGGAGGTCTCTCCTTTGCACAAATGGACTTTACGAGTGGCCTTCCGCATTTCGGTGTACCTCCTCCGAAGCACTTCGATACGAACGATGCCGATTTGCCGAAGCCAAACGATTTGATAGGTTGCGACTGGATTAACGAGCTTTCGATTTCAATACGACAAGTAAAGCGCTCAACAATACCGAATGAGGAGTAAGGAAGCAACCAAACATGTCTTCGACAAGATTTTTCTGTTACACAACACACAATTAACTGCATTTTCTGCCTTTCCTGTTTCAGGGTCGAAAGAAAGTCAATGCTTTCTTCCTTGACGTTTATTTCCAATCTTCTCGACCTGAGCACTCAGCAGCAGCAGGGCGACTTGTTCACCGAGCAAAGCATCTCACTCGACTTGCTTGTGTGGCTCGCCTCCATACATCTTTGCGGACCTCAAATTGGAAGCCAAAACACGCAGACTGAACTTCTTCAAGTGGTGGGGGCGAAAGTGAAGGACCTCATTCAATATTGCATGCTGGCGGCGGATCGTTCCACAGCCCACAAATGCGCGAGACTGCTTGTCACTTGCATGGAGTAAGTCCTAGAGCATGGAGGCATGCTTTAGCTCGAGGGCTGTGTGTGCGATGGACTAGCAAAAATGAATCTCTGTTTGTTCTTTGCAGCTCGGCTGACCTCTACCATCTCGAGGAAAAGTCGTTCCTATCGACCGTACTGAAGAGCCTCCTCGAATTGCTTCCTTTCACAATTTCATCCGCGTCTGCCGGGTCCTTGCAATGGTTTTTCCTCCTACTGAGTCGTGCTAAAGACCAAGATTTGTGTGGAACAAGCGAAGCCCTCCTCCAGCTGCTTGCAATCACATCAAAGGAGCTCAGTCGCAGACCAAATCCGCTACATGCGCTGTTGAGAACAAGGTAAATATTTAGCGATGTAGCCAACTACAAATTTCTTTTCGTTTTTCACAATTTCTTAATTGAATTAGATTTGGATTGTATGGACTTCCTTTCGATACCGACATTTTTGAGCTTGAGATGCCTGCTTTTATCAAAGCAAACTCGCAATCACTGAGCAATTACGCTGGGCTTTATGGCATGGAACCCAGCAACAATGCAGCTGTAGCACCCGCCTCCTCTCACCTGTGGGGGCTCAAAGATCTGGACTTTCGAGATTTGCTAGTCGGAAATCCCTTGATGCGTTGGGGAAAAGTCGGAACTCCTTCTCCCAAAGAGCAGATACACGGACTATTGGAAGTTGAACCCTTGCATTTTACATGCCATGCCGCCAGTGACGGAACTCGCATAGAAAAAATCGATCAGGGTAATACGACCGAAACACAATTTCCGCTTATTCATCATGTTAACTTGTTCAATAATTTTTAGGTGTCGCCTCGTCGTTTTCAACCGTTCCGATGCCTCAGCCATACGAACCTTTTACAAACTTACAAACTGGAGAAGGATCGAAGAAGAGCGAACCAGATAAAGTAAGCATTCCCACAGACTAATGAAGATACCCAATTAACATTATTATTCTTGGTTGTTCAGATGGAACAGATTCTAATGCTTCAGAAGGCGCTGAAATTGGAACATGGTGAAGCATATTTCGATGTTTTGAACGACTTGAAGTATTATGAGAATGATGCGAGTCAATTGGGCAGCAAAACGTACAAATTTTACTCGCCCTACAAAGACCCTGCTTTTTCTTCTCATCTGGCAATGCCGTCTGCTTGGAAGAATGACAACGTATTTACTGTTGTCTTGCAACCTTCAAAATTGCATGCAACCTCCGGATCTTCGATTTGGTCGAGCACCAGCACGTTCGGCCCGCCGCCTCCAACTTTACCTCCGCCCTTCCCGTTCGCGGGTGGAGTGCCTCCCAAGGTGATTGTTCCTGGTGGACCGGCTGTCTCTTTTTCGTCTTCCATACCACCACCACCTGCACAAGTGACCGCAGGTGCCAAGTTGAACACGGTCAGTGCGCCGCCACCGCCCCTTCAAAAAAGCAGCACACAACCACCAAAGTCAAACCAGTCGTCTGTTGGTGCCAATGACGATGAGCTTCGTCTGCTGCTTTCGCCCTGGCAGCAGATGATGTACGTTCCTCCCCAGCAAGCTCTTGTGATCGACAGAATGCACTCAGGAGCGCGAAGATTCGTTGTTCTGGACTTTGGATCTCCGATTCTTTTGAGTGATTTGGTCATCCCGGCGTCCAGCGACCTCGTGTCCTTGTCAATTGATATCTGGCTGTATCGAGAAGAATCCGATGGCCAACGCTTAATTGTCGCCTCGGACATCGGTAGAAAGCCTCTCGTTATAAGCGACCTGCAACCGCCTCCAATCTGTCGATATTTGAAGGTAGGGGCAAAGCTTTGGAGTCTTTGACAAATTCTACTTGTGGCACTGGCATTTTGACGTGTCCTTTGCTTCCTTCCTCGTTTACTTGCTTGACATTGCAATTTGCACTCTTATTAGATAACGGCGATTGGAAGGTACGGAATGGGGAACACCAAGTGCAAGATTCCAGTGGGAATGTTTTATGGCCACACGACAATACTTCCACATGATCTCAATATCTGTGATGTGAGCACTGTGGGGGACGTCAGCGCGTTGTCCCCCGCAAATGTTCAAACTCACCTCGCTGTCTTGGCATACCTCGTCGAAGACTTGGGCTGCCGACATCAACTTGCATGTAAGATTACAAGTTCAAACGAATTTATGCTTTGTAAGAGCTCGAAAACATTAGACAGCAATCGTATTTTGCAGGCCTCAAGCTAAAGCGTCTATTGGAGCCTTTGATGAAAAGCGACATTTCGCCACTTGACCACATTTCCTACTATTTGCCAAAGGGAAGAGATAAATCTAAGTCTGGACTGAATAACCCTACAGACTCGGGAATTATTTCCGCCTACCAAGTATGAGTCTTATAAATTGCCAAATAATCCAACTAATTAATTAGTGTTTTGTTTCAGGACTCAATAATTCTTCAGCAGCAATTGAACGTAGCCAAAAATGTTATTAAAAGACTGCAGAAATCGCTGACCTTCGGGTCGGACGAATCAACTGAGAATCCACTGTCCTCATTGTCAGTCATCTGTACTGATAAAGTGAAACTTGTGAATGAATTCTTAATCGAGTCTCTCCTTGGAACCAGCTACGTAAACGGCCCCTTAATTCAGGTAGTGAAAAGTAGCGAAACGACTACTACTTTCTCGGTCGAGCTAATGTCTGATTTTCTGACTTCAGAGTGCTCCAAGTGCTCTGTACTTGGGAATGACGCAACATTTGTGCGAGAGTCTCTTCCGAGACTTGTGCGTTTTGGAGAGTGGGCAGAGTCAACTGTCCACTTGCGCCCTGATGCTTCGAGTGTGTGGATTTCAGCCTTGGTGGGGAAAGTTCCTGGCTTCAACCTTGAAGAATTTGTTCAGCTCTTCAAACAATTCCATGTTTCCTCAAGACCGGTAAGCAACCCCTTTAATTACAGTGAGGAGAGCAATTCTGAATTCCCTTTGTGTTTCAGCGTTTTCATCCTGCTAGTCTACTTGGGACAGAAAGCAATTCTTTGTTCGCATAACTCGTCTGTTGTGGAAAGCGTCATGGAGCTGCTGCAACAGCTCCTTGCGCCTTTGGCGGAGGGAAACATTTTCCTCAGAGCCAAGATCGACATGACTCTTCTGGGCTGGGTCATTCTCTACTTTTGTCTTTGCCTCGATGGGGTCAATTGCACAATCAGTGGCGGGAACGATGACGCCAATGGCAAAACCGAGGGACAATCAAAGAAGGGCAAATGTAAGACTCAGCAATTACCCAATTACCTTGTCGAAATTTTCCTAACGATTTTCTAAACTCCAACAGCGAGTCTTGCCTCCAGATGGGATTTCATTCAAGGAGAATGCGCACTTTACCGCGGAATTTGTCATACCAGCAAGACAATTGGTCCATCCGTTTTCAAGAGACGAATTCAAAAGAAGATCTTAGCTACCAAACAGAAGTTGGAAGAATTGGACACCGTGGCGTCAGGTCTCGGATACTCAAGCAATTTGGTAAGCAGATGAATCCATCCCTCATTGAGCATTCCGGAACTCTCTGACTACTCTGACATCGACCTGCGTTTAATCCTTGCAGATTAGCGGAGTCAACAGTCACCTGGCTGCATTGGGCAATAAAATTGAAGCCATCAAGCAAAAGACAGCCACAATGGGCACAAGCAAAACTTCCAAGCTTCCATCAGTGACAGCGAAGGTGTGTAGGACACAACTCTCCAACTTTTGAGTTCAATAATTAAATTCTCGAATTCCCTTTGAATATTTCTAGAACTTGAAAGACATGTACCAAATGCGTAAGAATGAGGCGTTTTTCAAGTACGGCACAAGTGGTCGCTCTCCGCTGGAGGATGCAACACTAAACCTGTTGTCTGAGGTGGAAGTCAGCCTGAACCTTGACCCTCAACTGTGCTTGAGCCTCGCCAAGAGCCTCGCCTCGCTTCTGCTCCACATGGATTCCACCTGTCACTCGGACATATATTTAATAGTTTGCAAAGCGTTAGCCAAAATAGCCACGTGCAGTCGGCCCACCACGACTCTCGGAACCATCTTCACCTCGGACCAGGTGGTGCGACTGATTGTGACAGCTGTGGGGAACGATTTCGTGAAGCAGCGAAGCTGGTCTTCTGCTTGGGTCTCTCACGCAATAATTTGTCTTCTTCAAGACATTCTCGAAGGTGAAAGAGTTTTCCCAGTCAAGCCTCAGACGGAGCACAGCAGTCAAGTTATCGGAGGAATTGAGGATGACATCATGGCTGCCATCGAAGAGAGCATAACGCAAGACGGCGTGGTCGATGACATGATTATCGACGAAACGGATGTAATCGGTGAGTACAACAAGCCCCAGCCGGAAAAACCATCACTAGATCGCTTGGCTAGTATCACTGTTTTTCTGAAGTGAATGAAGTTGTTGATGCCGCAAACGTTCAACCGATGGACAGCACCCAAAGTCCGGACTCTGGGGACAGTGACTACGCCGACATGAACGAGGATTTACCTTTCGTGGTGATGGACACCAAACACCTCACGAATATCAAAGAGAAGTACCTGCCTTCGAAGAGATTTCCCATGCGCATGACCAGGTACGGCTAATGGCTTCACTTAAAACTACTCGTAGCAGCTTGATAGGTCACGGAATTAAACTTGATTAATTGCAAACCTTTTTCATCTCCTTTTAGCATATCGACGGCGCTGGACGCCAGGTTGGACACGAGAGTGGAAAGCACAGCAGAGTTGAGACTGCGTTTGATGAGCCACGTCGACTCGGAGATGCTGGCTCAGTCCCTGAAGGCACCTGTCGAGGTAATGTCACACTGAACTCATGTTCATTCTTCACACAAAAACTAAAATTAATGACATGTGTCATAGGCGGTTGGGTTCGGCAGAAGGAGAAAACGTTCCATCACTAAAATTCCGGACACTGCTGAAATGAACAACATGAACAAGATTTGTTCTCTCAGTCTCTTGTCCTCGTGCTTTGATCACATTTTCCTGATGCTCTCTTCCGAGGTAACGCAGCTTCCAGTCTGCCATAGGCAACAATCGCCAGGGTGCGTGCAAAATCTTATTTGCATTGGGCTTGCTTCGCAGAATTGTTCCATCAGCATTGAGAGGTTGTTGCAATTGTGGATCTCCATCAACGCTGACTCAACTTCCAACGACATCGCAAGCTGTGGCAAACCGGCAGTGCCGCTGTCGAGAAAATCCATCTCCGCTCTGATGGGGGCTCTGGCAAGGTAACTTTTAATTCGTGTTACACCTTCAAGTCAGTTGGTTAAGATTTTCTGCTGCGAATATTAATCATTGTGTTTCAATCCTGCAGAAACACCGGAATTGGAGTGCAAGAATGGGGACTTGGCTTCCAGTGCCTTGGGTTGCTTTCGAGGCAGAAAGGAGCTGAGAATGAGCTCGGAGACTGGCATCACATTTTGTGTGATGAGAACTTTGGTCAACTACTGCTAGCCTTCATTTCCGGCTCGGGTCTAAATGCTCAGAAAGCAAACGTGGTGTCGGTACGTTGGACTTGTGCTTTGCATCAATTATGATCAGTTCTAAGATGAAATATGACTGGTTTGAACTCTTCTGCAGATTGGACCGACCGTCTGTCAACACTTTTACAATTTTCTCGTCCGCATTTGGGAGCAAACTGGAGACTCTTGCTGGACTCTCTACCTGAAGGAGATTTTACTCAGAGTTCTTGATAGTTTTCTTTCGTTGCCGATATTAAACACCAACTTCCCATTGGATGCCTTCAACAAATTTTTGGATCGATTGTGCTGTCCGGATTTGACTTACGAAAACCTGCATACAGTGGTTAACATTGTTCAGCAATTTGGTAAGTCCGCAGCTACGTGAATCCTTCATGCAGTAATGTCCTTCAATATTTTGCTTTAAAATTTCAGCTCACATTTTGCATCAGTTCGTGTGCTACCCAAGCAAAATCACAGTGCGCTCGAATCCCTCAAAATACGGTTCCAACGCGACCACGAGTCTCGGAGCGAACATTCCCGACGCTGTCCCTGAGAAGTGCCAAGATTTGGAGAATGTCATGTTCCGCTTGTCGTCGTTGGTATCTTCCATTTTTGCACTGCCCTTCAAGCTCCAGTCGTCTGTAAGTTAGTTAACCGTAATTTTGATAAACCTTAACCTTCCGACATATCCGAAGATTAGCTAAGTTCGTAAACGACTCTTTCAGCTGGACGAAAACACTCAAGCGCTACTGTCAAGAGCAAATATTGGGACGAGGGCGAGTCATGACTACATTTCCGAATGCACTGCTCTATGTGGGGAAACTTACCCAAAAACGATTGCTGACATAGGTGAGAGCACCAATTCTGAGTTCCTCCTGCTGGAACATCTAACAAAGGCTTGCTTCTTTGATTCTTAAGTCTTGCAAATGGAGCCAACCATCATGAGGATCTTGTCTGTCTTGGCGAATCCCAACGGCGTGAACTTGCTGGCAAAAGAAGAATTGTCGAGCGCGTTTAACTCTCTTGATGTAACCGTCCCTTCTAACTTCATCGATTCGGTTGTTCATCTTTTCAACAGACTATGCAACTGCGCGTCTCGACCGCAATGGACTGTTCAGTGTCTCTTCAAATTTTTATCAAGTAGGACTTATTTATCCGCTTGCGTCAACTCGGTGTGTGGGTGCAAGATTAAGTTTGGTTTTTTTTGTAGAGTCGCCGTACGACGATTTCTACTGTCCCCTGATTGTCTCGGAGACATTCGTTCTGCTGGTGCTCAAGGTCATTGATAAGAAGGAGCACCTTCAACAATTTGTGTCTCTCAATTGTGTTCAGGTATTTTTAAAAATTTACACGCGTTCGATGAAAAGATTTTCACATGCGCTGATTTTGATCTCTTTAAATTTTAGTCAATTTGTGACAAATTGGTGTCAAGCACTCAGAAGTTCTTCAGCAGTTGTCCCACCTTCGTTTCAATGCTGACTCAGTACATTGGTCGCGCTGACTCGAGCACTTCCTTCAACACGGGGCAGAAACGCTTCGGAGGAGACAACCCTGAGCTTCCCGATGGTCTTATCAATGTGGCCCCGTTGGGTAAGCCATTCAATGTGATTAGCTTGAATTATACCCTGCAATTGAATGCTTTTGATTGCAGGGAGTATTTCATCAACAAATTTTTCGGCCCATCCGTCCGAGATTCTCCTGCAGCCATCACCTCCTCATCGAAGGGCAAGATCGCCCGTTTGGTCCTATCACTTCTTCCCCGAGGAAACCTTTTTAGAACTGATCGTCACACTTCCATGTGCTGTTTTACTTAAGGAAGTTCAAATCGTGCCGCATATCACATCGCTATCAAGTAAGCTTATCTTGAGACTTTGAAAGATGAAGTATGCCCGTAATCAAACTGGCATGATGTATTGCAGCAACGTGTCCGTCCGCGGTCATGCTTGAGGTCTCTCGGGAAAGGAGCAACTTGACAATACCGATGGGACCTCCAATTCAGTGCAGTGGCATGAGCACAATCAATATTCAGCTCAGTCAACCTGAAGTGGCTCAAACAATTCTCGTGCGAATGTTCAAGCCCAAAGACTCGTCCAATCTCGGTCTGTCGCAGATACGCGTGATTGGGTGCACAACCTTCAGCGAGGCCTCCCTCGTTGGAATTTCTCAAAATGAAGATGTCAAGAATTTGGAGTCAAGGTACAACATGTTTGCTTTTCGCAAATGAGACATGCACCCACTGAGGAGTTTTTGTACTTTAGCACCCACTGGATGTACATCTTGGACCGAGCCATCAGTGTGGCGGATGAACAGCTCCGAACGCAAATTGTGTCGACAGCCGTCAACTTCCCAAATATTTTGGAATCGTGCTACTCGATGTTGATGGCTCCTCTCGGAAATGGGAAGCCATTGGAGGTGTACTTGCCTCACGTGGCCTCGGTCCTGTTCCACTTTGGAAGTTGCCACAAGGAAATCAGCGAACAGCTAACAACGGCTCTTCTCGGGCCTGTTCAGAGGGGCTTTTCACATGGTAAAAATAATTCATTTTCTTTGCTAAAAGTTGACATGACCAAAGAATTAATCCACCGAATTTATTTTAAAGGAATGGTTGTTAGCCCGAATTTCAAGCCGGATGCAGGAGTGTCACAGCTGAACACGGTGGTCGAACTTCTTTACAATCTGTGCTGTCATATTTCTGAGTGGGGATTTGAAAACCTCACTTCGCTCATTAACTGGCTAGCTGGTCTGGCCGATGTGGCCGCACAGGTTAGTCAAATAGAAAAAACATTTGTGAAGTTTATCCCAATGACGCAAGTCTTCATTTCGTTTCAGGGAAATTTGAATTCCAAGGAAGTGGTGCCTGAGTACGTTCAGGGAGTGGCAGCAGCGCTGTGGACCATCGCTGAACAAAGAAAAGTTGATCTTTCAGAAGTCGTCACTGCAGACTTGCTAAGGTTTGTTGCACCAGTTAACTCGGCTCATATTCTCATCTAACGCACAATCATCTTCAATTCCAGGAAACTGTTTACATGGACTACTAAACTAAACGATAAGACAGAATTAAAGGCAGCGTTGGATCACATGATTTGCTCTGTTTGCTTCGCGAAACCGTGGCTGTTCATTTACTTGATGAATTGCATGGGAATCGTGAAAGAAGTCGACTGGATTGGTGCGTACCCTTAGTTTATACTCCAATTAAACTAGTCTGACTTAATATTTTGTGAATTTCAGAACGCGACAAGCCGCTTGAAGATCTGATACAGCAGTGGTGCGACGAATCTTGTGTCTGGGACAGAATGAGTCTTCAACCACTCGAGTTCTTGAGAAACAGCTTCTTCCCTGGATTGCTAATGACCCTGGGCCGAGTGGCTCAGTCGCCAGTTGCTGCAAACATGCTGCACATGTCTCAGCTATTGAATTTATTGAATGTGGGCATCATGGGTCAGTTGATACAAATAATTTGTTTTATTGCTGACATCGTTAGCCTCGAGACTAGTAATACTTTGTTTTGTCTGGACAGAATTCCTCAACCATTACGGAACTCTTTGGAGTGCTGGCGCTACTTCCACTGCATTTCCACCATGTAATTTTTCTTCTGACTGAAAGTCAACTTTTAACTTCCTGTTCCGTCGGATAATCTCAACGTTTATGTGTTGTAGGCGTGATATCTCCCGCATCAGTCGTTGCCATCTTGGAATTTTTTGGCGAATTATGTCGAATGAATGAGTTTAAGAATTGGTTCGGGCTCATTGGCTCTGTGTTCTGGCCTCCTCTCTTAAAGATGCTGTCAACACTGCCGGGCAACTTGAAGACCATTTACTTTGGGTCACAAGTGTACGACTTGGAGACTGTCTTCATTTCATTTTTGTCGAAATGCTGTTGGACTCACCCAGACAATCAAAATATTATTGCAACTTGTCTTTGTGAGACCATCGTCAACCAAAAGAATACAACTCACAGTAAGTCACGACGAGAGCCAACCCAAGTTTAGGCCTTTCTATGAATTATTCATTCCTTGTTTGACAGAAGCCATATTCCTTCATTCAATGTCCTCCTTCTGTCGTCGACTTTTGATTCAACTCTTGCTGGAGAATGAGAAGGTCATCGTTCACGTGAAAAGCAAGCTGAAGTATCCGTTGAAGGGTCCGAACACGAGCATTCCCTTGCAATACAAACACCCAGCCATGGGTGTTTGCGGTGGAGATCGAATCTTCTTAATCGGAACTCACTGCACCGTTGGAGACATGCTGAAATTAATTGGTACCAGCCATAAACCGTAAATTATTAATTCAGACGACTTTCACGAACGTAATGAGAATGTTTCTCGCTTTTAGATCCTTTCGACAAAAGTTCTGAACTGGCCAAAGCAATGTCTGATTCAACCCGTCTTTTGAACTGGCTAGGAAAATCGTACCAGGATTCCGTCCAGCCTGGTCCAGAAATATTTGCCTTGGTTGACGAAGAGGTTGTGGTCCCAGCAAAGAAGATTTATGATGCCAAGAGACCAATCAAAGTGACCAGTAAAAAATTGAAAGCTGAAAATCAGGATCAAAAGGCCAAAGATGAAAAACGGAGTTCTAAACCTTTGGTAAGAGACCCTTGCCTTTGTCTACTCAACAGAAGCACAAGCAAACGTCAAAACCAGCGAATTTATTATTCGCTTCGTTTTTCAGGTGGTGGAGTGTATTGAATTTCCCGACTGCATTGTTCCGCCTGTCGTCCAACTAAGTGCAATAATTTCCGCCGTTCGGCAACACCACCCGGACGCCATTCTGGACACGCTCGTTTTCACGTTAAGAAATGAAATTTCAACAACCGGTAATGCATTTAATCTTCTTTGCAATTGGGGGCTGCTCGTGTTAACCGGCAGTGCTTCTCTTAGGCCAACCAGAAAAGATTGAGGCTGCCACGCAAACCGCGGCGGAAAGAAATGCAGCGCCCTCGTCCAGCCCCAAAGAGACGAATGCCACTCGCGTAGAAATTCCAGAAATATTCCGAACCAGTCTGATCACGTCGACTATTGAGGTGTTCAGCAGGCTCGGCGGGTTGGCCCTGCTGGCAAGACATTTGCCAGTCGTCTATCCCGACACACTCCGACAAATTGGCGTGGGATCAAAGTTGGCTGGCTCCTATCCCAGCTCAGCCGGGGTTGAGAAAGAGATGCTCATGAACGGCCTCCCAGACGATTGGGTCAAAATTGACAGTGCAGAAGACTTTTATGAGGTAAAGGAAAAGAAACAAGTAACTTAACTAACAGCTTCCAGAATTCTTACAGGTACAGATATTTTAAAAGAGTTTAATTTTGAAGGAAATGATGGAAGGAATGGTGTCATCTTCCTCTGGCATGGGTGCTTCGCTCCGGAGGGCGCCCACATTGCGCCCATTGGTCCCTGTCCCAGGAATTCCACCCCATTCACTCGCGGCTTTCGGCCTCTTCCTTGGACTCCCCAGATTCGCCGACATCTTGTTGGGAGAGCGCGAAGGGGCCCAGTGCATGCTCCGCCTGGTCATGGGAGTGACGGACGACGCCGATGGAAGTAAGAAAATAAAATACTCAAGCAAAGGACGCAGTTGATATTGGTGACTAACTGCTTACCCTTGCAGACAACATCTTCAACACGCCAGTGGCAAAAACCTTGTCAACTTTACCGTTCAACGTTCTTCGGTGTCTGCTGGACGTGTTACCACTGACCACGGAGGAGGGTCTGCTCCTGCGAAGAGCGATGATAGACATTAAGGCAGTGCATTTCATTCTGGCGTGCTTCGCCATCTTCACTCATCAAACCTGTAACCCAGCCTTAGTTCCTGGAATCCAGCACGAGGTAGTGAAGTTCAACATGTGAATCACTAAACACTGATTGAGCTTGCTTGACGAGATGTCTGATTTTCTATGCTAGCTGGTTATTTCTGCCACGAAGGCCCAGAGTGGGTACGGCGACAAGACTGACAAGTCGGACGATAAGTCTCATGTGTACTGGGCCAAGGGAACAGGGTTTGGAACTGGAAGCACGGCTCAAAGCTGGGACATCGAGCTTGCTATGCAGAAGAAACAGGTGGAAGAAGAAAATGTAGCTTGCTTCTTCCAGGTTCTCTCTAGCTTCATAAAAAGCAGTGAGCAAAAGCTTGAGGTTGTCGGGAACCCACCAAATGTCGTCGTGGCTGAAATTTATGAACTTCTCAAGCAGTCGTGCCTGCTTCCGGCCATTGCAGGTTACCTCAGAAATGACTCGGGTGAGTTTTCCACTGCGTGCTGACTTTGGTTTGTACTTTGTTATTCCATTTCATGTAATTTTTTTATTTAGTCCTGGACATGGCCAGACACATCCCCCTTTACAAGTCGGTGCTTTTGTTTCTTCGATCTCTGGTGTCCAACCAGGATTTACTGCCCCTCCTTCTGCCTCCCAAACGGCGCTCCCCAGCACAGTCGGATTCAGACGACGATTCAATTTCCAAGCTCCTCACAAAAATGAAGATAATCGTCGACAACTATTCAAAGCGACTAACGTGAGTTTATAAAGAGTTTGAAGATATTTAAGGTATTAAACGACTTTCGCTTTCTGCTTCACAGTAGCTCTAAGAGAAGTAAATCCAAGGGCAATGGAAAAGTGCCAGATGACTTGGAAGACGAAGGACTCACAGTATTAATCCCAGACATACAATCCACTGCTGTTTATGTTGAGGTTCGACTGCCGCCAAACTATTCGACTAAATATCATAAAATTATTTCGTGGAAATTAAATCCTTGTAATCTTCTTTTGTACGTGCAGCAAGCTGTCACTCATTTGCTGAAGCAAGATGCTGATGTAGAGATGATGGATCTGGGAGACTCTTCCATCGTTCCTATGCCCAAGAGTTTGGAAGATAGATATGTGGAAGAGATGAAGAAGCTGCAATTTGGTAATTTTTAATTATCCAGCAGACACCGGGATTTTTTTTTACATAACTCGAACATCACTTCCGCAATTATCTTGTAGCATTCTTCGACTTCACGACTGAGAATGAAGACGGCAGCGGCGTTTCCTTCACGGTGTCCTACCACTACGAAAACAATGTAAAGCAAAATTTCGCCAAGAGTTTTCCAGCGCGGCTGAAGCGGTTGGCCCAAGAAAGTGTCACTCTGTCTAATTCGCTGCCGATTGCGTACGGAAGCGCAATTTTTGTCAGAAGTGACACGGATCGTCTCGATGTCATGAAGGTATGCCAAATTGAAATTTTGGCCAGCACATTCACAAGATCGATCGCATTTGAAACGACTTCTCATGGTATTTTTGTTGATGCAGGTGCTTATTACGGGGCCTGCTGCCACGCCGTACTCC
>WIXG01000692.1:0-26367 GCA_009869945.1 Mesaphorura yosii
TCCTTTTATTGACACAAACGACAGATACAAACAAAAGAGCATTAGACTGCCAGTTACATGTGCAGTTCAGTTTTCCGATAAAGGCAAGAAGTTCCCGTGAGAACTGATCTTGCCTTCGCTACCTCTTATTTGACATTTGACATGACACCAGAAACATAAAAATATGCATGTTTATGCAATTATTATTTTCTACAAAAAGGCATGAAATAGTAATAAGTCATAATTACACGGGAGTCTGGAATCTCGAGGTTGCCCTCGATTTCATGCTCCAACAGCCCCTCTCAATCTCGAGATTCCTCATTGCCTGCATCACCGCCACTGGTCCGTGCGGGCATGCTAGACAGCTCGATTGTGTCGGGTCCCTCTGACTGGACCGCTGGTCGTCTTTTGTCACAAGAGACCTTAAATTTCTTACGACACAAGACCAAGCTGATTATTATGATACATACAACCAGACCCGTAAAGAGTCCCATCCATATTTTTGTCTCCTCCTTTTCGGCTGACTCGCGCTCATTGTCGTTCACATCCTCGTCGGCTCTCGTTTGCAGGTCGTGAATGATTTCTTGTAGATGAGCGTCGGGTGCAAGATTCCATTTAATGCAGTGTGAGCAGCGGGTCCGGCACAATGCGGTGATCGTACTCCACCTGACTCCTCGAATCTCGTACGTGTTGATTTTGAAAGATGACGTAATCGGTAGCAGGAACGTGTGGTTTGGGCACCGCTTCTCGACGTTCGCTATTGTGATGTTGTTCACAGGACAGTAAATGTGATAATGCCCATGGTACGGTTTGATTTGTACGTAATCAAACGCATCGTTTTCTGATCTCGATGAGCATTTGTCCACTGCAAAGTACTTCGCTCCGCTATCTGGCTTGTTTGGAGCTCTGCAGCGCCCCCTTACTGCATTAACCTTATAATAAAAAGATACTCGTCGGTCTGCTTAGAAAATTCTCATGCCCCCCAAATGCTATTAACATGGGGAAATTTATTGTCACAAATCGACCCGAAAACAACTTTTTTACACGTTTCAGGCAAAATAAGATTTTGAATTTTACCGCTCGACTTTGAAAATTTTCATGACCCCCTCCCTATGCTATTACCATTGGAATTGCTTTTTTTCTCAAACCGCCCCGAAAACTACCTTTTTACACATTTCAGGCAAAAATAAGGCAAGACTTTTTCATTTTTCTGGGACTTGGAAATTTTTTTTTTAAAATCTCGTGCCCTCCCCTTTTGGTCCAATCCAACCCAGCATCGGTGACAATTAAACCCTAACATAGTCCACGTAATTTCTTCCTGAAGTTTGATCTCCGGACAAAATACTTTGTACCTCCGAGAAAGATAAAAAGTCCAGGCTCAGACTCTGTAACTTCGACGGACTGTCTCGGGAGCTGCGCAAACGTCTGCGTATGATTTTATGAGCTAAATCGTAGTTCCGTGGGAAGTTCGGTGCTACGGGGGAATTAGCGTTGTATATTATTAGAATGCAGTCAGTTACTGGAACAAAGTCACACGTGGAACTTCGAACTTTTTGTCATTCAGTGCAATTCAGGGTCCGAATTGCAATTTCGAAAGTTGTCCAATTTATTAGAAAAGCTCTCGACTGTTACAGGAAAGCTGATGACAACAATTTTATGAAGAATGTTTTGTCTTAATACTATGAGAAAAGTTGAGTCGTACGAATAAGAACTTCTTAGCAGGTAATGTGAAAGTTAAGAGTGACGCATTACTCAGAAGCAAGATTTGAAACTTCTTCCGAGATGTTGATCGCGTCGAAATCGATGTTCAAGTCCGGAGAATCTGAACGTACTTCGGGACAGCCATCACCATTTTGAACGCTGGCTTTGTTTCCACCGCCATCGTCTTCACCGCCTCCTGCAGTGTGCATTTTCTTCTCCACCTTGGCCTCCAGGGCCTCGTTCACAATCTTCTTGATGAAGTCAGGTTCAGAGTCCAAGTTGCTGTACAAAACCTTGACGAGGTCGAGCACTTCGTCGAGGCGTCCCAAATTAACTTTGAAGATCTTGTTGGTGTCGGTCTTCATGATTCTGTTCTGTGAAATAAAAAACCATTCCCATCAATTAAAAAGGAGAGGGCAACAAATTCCAAATTCGCAGATCCTCACCGACTTCCGAAACTTTTGCTCCATGTCAAAGAATTTCTTCTCCATCGCTGGCCCTGCAGCCCCCGAAAACTCCTCCTTCGCGCCCAGCATAAACCGGATGGACGCGTAAAAATTATGGCAGAGTTTTGCCTCGCCTTTGTGCGCCCCAATGAATTCACTGAATTCTTTCAAGGCCAAAACCTGCTTCTCGAGTACAAACTTATGTTCCTTCAACAGTGTAAAGTTGTCAATCTCCTCCTCAATGGCCAGGGGAGTGTTTGTCTGTTTCCAAATGGAGGCCACGAACGCCTTCAACGCCGCGTCCTGCCTCTTCAGGTTTCCCATGTGCACTCTCCAATCGGTGTTGAACCTCTCCACCACCTTAATGGCCGACTCGATGAGATCACTGTACCGGTCGCACGCGCCTTTGAAGCTGTCCAACTGCTTTTTCAGGTCCTCCCTTAGGAAATCGACTCGACTCAAGGATTGTCCAATCTCCTTCGCGCTGAGTTTGTTCTGGGAATAAATCTAGTTTTAGAAACACATCTTTATGCTGAAAAGCTTTCTTACGGTTGAATTCTTGCATACACTCTTCCGTCCAGCAGCAATGGCGAGCACACGCATGTCTTTAAGAATTGTAATCTTGTCGTCTCCCATTCCATTCCCAGCTTCAATCAAGTCGAGCATCAGCTGCACAAGAAAAAACTGGGTCAAACACGGTAAACCGGCAAGTCAAGAATTATTATAGACCTTATGCACGATTTTGTCGAGAGCGTGCAGCCAATTCACAAACGGTCTGACGATTCCTTCCCTCATGATGCTCAGGCGCTTGACTTCTAGTAAGCAGCACAAGATTTCATTAAGGAGTACTCCCAATAAATTTACACAAATTCCGAGAACTCCGACCAATCACCTTGTTTGAATGTCGGTAGAGTCGTCAATTCGGTACGAATCTGATCGTCGTCCAGAACGCTTTGAATACTTTTTGAGTTGGGAGCTTCTTCTGGCTCAGATGGGTTGACATCCTTTTCCTCATCGGCACAGCCATTAGTTAATTTCGTCGGAGCCTGCGAGGTCGATAGAGCCACCTTCTCTTCAGTGCTGGTTGTTTTAACACTCTTCTCATGATGACCATGATGATGGTCACAAACGCAGGGGTGTGAAGCGATCTCTTCCAATTGCACCAAATGGTCTCGACCTTCTCGGATTGCGATTTCTGGAAGCGAAAGGTTAATTATTCCAAAGTCAAATTAGGACACCGTCCTCGAGTTAGGTTACCTCTCAACAAGGACAAGCATACTTGACAGTCTTGATGCTGACCGCCACCACCACAGCCCTTACCACTGCTGCTCGCACCCGGTCCATGATGACAGCAGACCTCGATGCAGGTCTCCGTGTACGTTCCCTCCATCTCACAGAGCAGTTTCTGCTGCTTCAGAATCTTCTTCCTGTCCTTCCGAGTTTTGCGACCCATCGTTGACACTTTATTTCTCCCTGGCATTTGCTTTTGATCACCGGAGTCGGATGGGAGTCTGTCGGCTGCTTTCCAAATGCGAGCAGCAGGTTATTTTGGTAAGTTGAACTCAGAAGTTGATAAGATAATTTCCAAGATTACCCTACCTGCAATTAATTTGATGTGATGAGCTGTGCTGAATGCTGACAACAGTTGAACAGCTAAACTTAGTTTAATATTAATACGCTTCGTCCAATTAAGGTATGTTTTTGCAAAACGCTGCGCTGCTCGCTGCTCGCTGGAGTCAAAACAGAAAGCTACAAATTAAAAAAGTTTGAGTGATGAAACCAAATTACCGCCAAGCCAAGCAGCCAGGCAGGCTGGATGTAGCGGAGGTGAACGCAAGCTAAACGAAATCTTTTCTACGCATTCGAGAGACGCGACGACTTCAGAATTCTTTGTTTTGTTCTGTCCTATAAAAATGCGGGGTGGTGGCGAAGTAGAAAGGTGCTTACAGCTTTCGATGCGAGAATATTGAATGCATCGAGCCCTAATTTTGATTTAGTTCACTAATTATTTACGTCAATTTGATGCACAACAGCAAAGTGGTGGTGAACAAAGACGCAGCTCAGACCTTTTTGCGAGGCTTGTCCAAAGCCTCGCTGAGCATGCGCAAGAAGTGCTCTCGCTCTCGTATTGTCGTATTACACAACTGTACAAGAACACAACACATGGTTGAGAGTGAGAGGCAAGATCGAATTCTTGCAAAAATAAATCGTCGTACGATTCCTGGCCGTGTTTACATTACGTAGTTGCTTGCTTAATTCGGCGCCTGTCAATGGCAGTCAACTTGTGGCGGTGGTGCGTGCTGAAACGTGTTTAGACTTGCACCTTTCCGTGCTATTAAATCTATTAATTGTGATATCAGTAATTAGTTCATCGAATTGGGTACAAGTGACCTGTTTCATGTGATTTGAAGACAGAATGCGTTGTTTGTCTGTAAAGTCTGCATGGAATCGAGATAATGAAGGGTATTTCGTGGAATTGGAGGCTGTGTACGCTGTCGGTGGTTCCGAGAGCCCTGACAGTGCGGCAGGAGCGGAGAATTAGCCCTGTGGGAGCAGCACGTGCGTATTCCAAGCCAATGGAACGATCGGCACCAGAAATGTCACCGCGAACACCAGCAACTACAATTCATGGGCATCGACACCACTGGGAAGGGTTTTGTACGGGATCGAAGACCTTGACTAAATCCAACGATGCAACGACTGTGTACGGCATCGTGGATCGTATCATTTCCAGAGAGACCAAGAATTTCCAGCCGAGCCTGCAGCAGTCCGCTGCAGTGCGACCTTTGACATGTAAGCAATTAGCCAATTAGCAGTCGAATAGATCTTGCCGGCTTTACCCACTGATCAGATCTTGAATCATTTACTGCATTTGCATTGAGCATTTGTGGTTTTCCCGATTTCCAACCCCTTCTCTCACACAAACTACGCGCACTACTTTTTTTATCATTCAGCTGACTGAGGCTGAGAAATATATCATAATAGAAACAAAGGTACGCGAATCAAACTCGCGAGGGAAGAGATTTGGAGGGTTGAAGCCGCTGCTGCAACCGAAACTTGAGACTGGCGATCGTTGTTTGCATAAATGAGTAGAGGAGGTGACTGACTTTGCATTCACGTTCAATCCTGTCCAGCTTCCAGTCTTCGTCTGCCAGTCTCCAGCAGTAGTGCCCAGTTTGATTTTAACTAACGACGAAAGAATACCTGAATTCAGCTTTAACCCTCACTTGTGCTAAATTCTAATCAGTGATTTTCCTTTGTGTCTTTTATTCTTCGACTGATCACGAATCTTTAAATTATCTGTAACTGGACGCCTGGACGTATTTTATCAACTCTCCGCCTTCAACAAATATTCATTCACTCGAAATGGCAGCCGCTAAGCAACCATTCACAATTATCGTCGAGGGTAAGTCAAAGCCAATTGATTGCAAGCTGTAGCTAGGAGAGATTAATGTGAGACTGGGCAGCAAGCTAAACAGCTCTCTCGATGCACAGGAAACATCGGAAGTGGAAAAACAACTTTCCTGAAGCACTTCAAGAAATTCTCCAATGTCGCTGTTGTCGACGAGCCCGTCGAAAAGTGGCGCAATGCTCAGGGACACAACCTCTTTGTGAGTGGATTCTATCTGAAGTGTATTATCTTCAATGTTAACTTCGTTAATGTTGCTTGACAATTCAAGGATCTGATGTACAAAGACCCCGTCAAGTGGAGTTTCTGTTTCCAGTCGTACGTTCAGCTCACAATGCTGGATCTCCACACTAAGCCAACTCAACAGGCAGTGAAGCTGATGGAACGATCGATTTTCAGCGCAAAGTACTGCTTCGTCAACAATTTGAGGGATCAAGGACTCTTGGCTGATGTCGAGTACACCGTTCTGGATGAGTGGTTCAGTTTTATCCGCGAGTCTGTTCCCATCAAAGTTGATCTCATCGGTGAGGCGCTTGTTTGAATTTTGCAATTATTGTGTTAGAATCTTAACATTTTTCCCGCAGTCTATCTCCGAACCGACCCGGAAGTCGTCTTTGAACGTATTTCTCAACGTGGTCGCCCGGAGGAGAGTGCAGTAACTCTGGAGTATCTCAAAAGCATTCACAACTTGCACGAAGACTGGCTTCAGAACAAATCGCAATTTGTGCCTTGCCCAGTGAGTTTTCATTTTCCTGTCGTATCCAAAACATTAAAAAGCACAAACATATCTAACTTTGGACTCTGAATTTCTTAGGTGATTACAATTGACGCCAACGACGATTTGGCGAGCATGAAAAAGAATTACAAGACTTGTGAAGAGACTATTTTCCAGAGAGCAGCCGTCGCAAATTGATTCTGCTACGTCATGAACGGATAAACAGCCGATGCTTTATTCCATTCAGCGATTCTAATTTCTTGATCACAGAAAGTAAAATTAGTACTTCACGTGTCATTCTCAGCCTTCCACTTTTCTACTTTTTCAGCAACAAATGCACCACTTTAACACTAAATTTAAATACATCGTGTAATAAATATATTGTAGGAATAACACAGAAGAGGAAGATAAAATCGTAGGAATTCAAGAATTGTCAACAGGAATCAATTTGCAGTCGGGATTTCTTAAAGTTAAAATATATGATTAGGTTGATAGGAAACAAGATTGCTTCTGACTTGAAGTGTCCACCGGTAGGATTTCTTCGTTTTCACCAGGAGTCCTGCGCCCTACTTCTTATTTACTCTTAACTTTAGTCACGGTTCCTTTTCGAGCGTCGAGGACAACTTTTTCACCTGTCAAGCCATAATTTGCTGGGTAAGATTCAATGGACTAACCGTCAAAGTGTGAATTTCGAAGGAAATAAAAAGAATACAAAGTAATTTGCAATAAAATTCACGCTCACCTGTTTTAAATACTTTTGTCGCGTTCAAAGCGCCAACAACGCATGGGAGTCCGTACTCTCGGGCGACGACGGCGCCTGAAATGGAAGAGCCCAATTCAGGCTTTCAAAAAACACTGAAGATGAAGAAAAGCCATACCATGCGACATGAGCCCACCCAACTCGGTCACAATCCCACCGAGCATAGGAAAGAATGGCGACCACGCAATGTCCGTCCCATGCGTAATGAGAATATCACCTGGTTCGAGGATCCTCGACGCTTCATCAACGCTTGAGCACACTTTCACAGTCGCCTGCACCCTTCCCGAGCTCAGCGGCGTGGCCTGAATCGAGTCGCCGTACTCAATGGAGTCCACGGCTTCAGCAGGCTTGAAACGACCGTGCACAATTTCCGGACACTCTTCCTTGTTTAGTTCGGGGAAGAGTTTCATTCGTCGAGTTGCCCTGCGCAGAGTCTCAATTAAGCCACTGAATTTCCTTTTCTCAGTAAGACTCACTTTGTCAGTATTTTCGAGATGGACGGATGCCTGCCAATCACGAGCCCAATCTCGTAGTGTGTCATAAAGTAAATCAATCTAGGGTCTTTGATCAATCTTTCTTTAACCAACAGCTCCGCCAAATGATTGTATCCATGCTTCATCTGCACTCCGACGCGCACGAGCAGCGATTTCGTAGCCTCACGATTGACCACCGCAATTCCGCAGTATTTGAGTATGAATTTCAGGAATCTTCGACTCCCACCGCTAATTTTCGTGTTTAGAGAGTCGAGCAGATCGTCCACGCTCGCGTACTTTAGGCCTGTTGACCACTTGGCGCAGTCAGGGTGCTTGAGTTTGTTCTTGACGATGCTCTGGAGGAGGCTGATTAAGGGGAGGGGTTCTGTCTGCCAGGATTGTCGGAAGAAGTCCAGCTGGAATTTAGAATTCACGTTTCAGGAGCGCCTTTACAGCTTTGAATTAACTCACTTCTCCGTAACCGCGATGTCCGTGCTTGGCGAAGAATTGGTCCAGCGCCATCTTCAGAGGCTTGACTCTGAGCAAAAGTTCAAGTCCATCAGCTGGGCTCGACTTTATAAAGTCTTCCACCACAATATCATTGTTCTGTACGATGGTCGCAGCGAATTGGTTGATAGCTTGTGGGATATCGGCCGACTCGACATTCACTCCGACAGTCAAAATTTTCGAGATGTCTTCGTAGAGCGCCGTGTCCCAGTCGTCAACTGAAATTGACTACGTTAGCACGCTAATCGCTAATGTCACAGTTTCACAGTGCTTAAGAAATTCCCACCTTTCCTCCCAGCAGTCAGAGTCAGAAACGCAAACATGTTTGAGAGGCTGCTCACTTGCGACATGTTGCAATGGGAAATTCCAATCTGCGGGGGCGAAATTGGCAATTTAGCATCGAAAATCGTACATCCCGAAATCAACTCACGTCGAGGATGTCAAAGAGACGACCGGACAGCTGCTCGTACATAATTTTCGGGTCTGTCATCATCTGCAAGTCGATATTAGTTGAGTAGTTGCAGTATTTCTTCGTCACACGCTTGATGTCGTGCAGCGATTCCCAGATGCACTGTAGAACATGGAAAGCTAGCTTCTTCTTCAAGATGTATTAAGATTCACAACATAAACAGAACCTACATAAGCCGCCTTTGGCAGAAATCGCAACTTTTTAACTGCCGACTGGAATCCGAAACGCTCCGCCCCACGTCCGTGAAGCTCCTCAGTATTTAGCCGATGCCCGAAAATAGTGAGCTCAAGCGCAGCCAACGGCGGCCCAATGTCCCGGTCAATCTGCCGGTAAATCATGTTGATCATGTTCAGGAGCAGCCGCCCCCTTTGTATATTCGTGGAGCGAGAAATGTAGGGCAGGATGCGGTCGTTGCTGAAGAGCGCTAGTCGGCAACAGATTGAAGCGTCCAGGAGGCGAGTCATGACTGAGAGGCCAAGAGTGGAGAGCGCGCCGGGCATGACTTCCCTGTGGAGGCGGAGGCAGTGAATTAACATTATTAACGAGAATAAATTAAAGTGCATGAGTACCCTGTGTTGGCGGTTGTGAGCACTTCGTGATTTGTCCGAGTTCCGGTATCGAGCTCGTGAATGAGCTCGTTCTCGGTCCAGGTATCCAGTGAAGTCATCGCTCGCGATTGGAGAATGAAGATTTTGTCATCCTGAAATGAGCAGACTCCCAGATTGCTTTTGGCCTTGTTCGAGTATTTAACAGAGCAGAAGACAGAAATCTCAATTTACCTCATCAATCGCCCACTCAATATCGACTGGTCTCCAATTTCCAAGCTCCTCCTCAATTTGTACCCCGATTTCACCCAGCTGCAGTGCCAAATCATCGGGGATGGAGAATTTATCCGAGCAGGCGCCGGAAACCTGCGACGTAAAGTCCGAGTCTGGATTCGACTGAATTTGCACGGCTTTACTTCCAATCTTCTTTTCAGAAATTGTCAACGACTTTGAGAGACCTTTCCGAGTGCACTTGTTCGATCGCCTCAGAATTACGGTGTCGGGCTCGGAAATACCGGACACGACGCTCTGAAACGTTGGCAAATTAGACAGTCCAGCGTATACTTTAATTTGTTGACACACCTCTCCGAGACCAAAGTTGGAGTTAATCACGAGCTCAAAAGGGTTCCCAGTCCGTGGATCAGCAGTGAACAAAACTCCAGCGCTCTTTGCATGCACCATTTCTTGGATCGCGACGCCCATTTGACTCCAGATTGGTTGGCCGTGGTTTCTACGAGATCGTTCATTTCATTCAATCATCAATTAATTAATTGCCTTACAGCGTTACTTAATTTGAAAACACACTCACAGTCGATACTGAACAGATTGCGCCGTAAACAACGACGCCCAGCACCCCACAACCTTCTCCGGAATCAATTCAGGAGGAACATTGAGAAAAGTCTCGTTTTGTCCAGCAGCGGACAATTCCATCAGGTCTTCCAGAACACCAGAAGAGCGCACCGCAAATCTTCGCTTTGAATTCCCTTCTCCGAACACTTCAGCCAGGAGTCGATTTATGTGTGGCGTGATTTGCTCAGCTGCTTTGGGGGATTTTATAATTTTGATTACATCCAAGCAGACTTGTTCCAAATCCACGCCGCTGCCGAAATCCTCAAACAGTGACTTGATTTCTGCCTCGCTTTCGCTCAGCACGCTCGAGAACAAGCAAGTAGTCACGCAGAAACCGTTCGCCGTGCCGAATTTGCGGAGGTGGCCGTTTGTGTGCGGTTCGTTCAGTGCTCGTAGCTTTGCGAGGGAGGCACCTTTGCCTCCGACTAATTCGATATTTGTGCAGTGCGGTGAGTCAAAGGGAAGTGCTTCAATGGAGGTCGATGGAGCTGGAGTTGATTTGGCACGTGATTGCAGATGCTGCAGAATCATTTCCTGGTGGCTGCCAGCCAATCCTGTGGCGGTTTTTAGTAGAATTCCGCGTGCCGGCGCTCCGTTGATTGCCAGTTCGATGAGTGTCAGTTTGGTGGGTTCTTCAATCGTGCCGAATTTGCGCATCGGAGTGGATTGAATTTGGACTTTCGGCCATACTTCGACGTGGAAACTACCAACTTTGTCTGCAAACCACCAGCATTTTAGTGTTTGAACTTACCACAGAACTATGCAACTAGCGCATTTTCAATTAACTAACCAGACAGAACGAAATTCTTCGGTCGAATCTCGCTATTAGCAGTTACGAATTCACGTGGCTCCACGTTCACTGCGAGGATTGGATTTCTTTCAAAAGACGGGTACAGCATTTCTCCGTCGGTCCATCCGTCTGAACAAAAAAGCAACAAAATCGATTACATTACATGTAATGGAGAAGATGAACGAACTAATGAAGTCTTTACCATTTCTTCCCGTCAGCCTGAACGCGTTCCCGTTCGAGTCGCACATTCCGAACAATTCAATCCGGAGTCCGTCGTAATCGTAATTTGGGTGTGCATGGTGGCTCGCGGCATGAACTCCGTTAGTGACCGGTTTGGGTCCCGGAGTTGAGGAAATGAGATCGTAGTAACGTGCTCGGAATCCATACAGCGAGTGATACTGCTCAGTCCCATCAATTTTAAGTGCTCCTTCACAAACTCCAAATTGGGTGTAGCCGTTTGGTAAGATTTTCCTGCAGTATTTTTTGCCATTGGCTTACATTTTAGCTAGATTACCAATGCAGCAGACTTACGAGTCCAACTCTGTGAAATTCGACCCAAACTCTCCGTTTCTACATAAGTAATTTGCGAGGAGGTCCACATTTACGTCTTTCTGTGTATCGAACGGGGCGTCGAGGGATTTCCATCTGAAACCGAGTGTCGAGCATTAAAATTGTCCCTCGCAATCTGACGAGACGAATTGCTCGTAATTTGTGCTTGGCTTACAAAAGATTGATCACAGCGTGCACGGCTTCGGATTCCGAAGTTTCTGAAGGCTCGCAACCATTTTCATGAGGCTCAGCTCGCATTAAACCGTTGTACCAAATTCTCCAGCTTCTCATCGGCTCCACGAGCTCTAGCTTCAGATTCCCGAGTGAGAATTCGTACGGAGAGGAGTAGTGGCCGGTGTGGGTGACTAAAATGCGGGAAATACGCGAGATTAAGTAATTGCTGAGATTCGACTCTTGACTTGACTCTCATTTCGCATCCTTTCATATTGTCATCCGCCGTACCAGAATACTTTTTCCCAGCCAGGATGAGATGAAGACTGCACGAGGCCAGCTCGCCAAAGAACCTGGAGAGCTTTGCCTGGAATCCGTTCCCAGCCTCATCGATTCCATAGAAGAGTAATTGTTCAGAGTCCTACGCGACGCATGGCAAGAGAGGTGACAGATTAGGGCGTGAAACCATGACCAAGTAAAGTATCGCAAAAGCAGAACGTGAGTGAAATTATAATTAATCGCATCGCAAATTTCCTATTTTTTGTACAGTACAGGGTCAAGATCAACTTTGACAAGCACCACACATCAAGTCCCATAAAGCGCACTTCACACTCACGTTGAATCTGCGCAACATTTGAACCGGTTTCTCGAGCTCGATCTCAGCCGGTGTTGGAAAAATCCCAACATCTTCGATGCACGTCGAGCGGAGAGCATCGTACTTCACAAGGCGCGGTGGACGGCGAGCTGTCCAGTTTCGGAGGGCGAGGCGGGTTAGGAACTTTTTCAGGGCTGGAAAATGGAGGAATTCGGTTAACCTTTAGAGATTTGTGGCATTGTGCTTAGTGACAAGGCCAGGCTAACCGTAGGGGCAGACGTCCTTCGTGTACCTCCACGACACAATCACAGCGATCAGGAATGTTGAGCAGACGAAACCAAACACCTCAAAAATCATGATTCAATTGGCTGGCAGACCTTCAATATGGAATGGGATCCACGGACGCATTGAACCGCTGAATGACTGACCACTTGGGCTTGCCACAGCTTAAAGTAGTCGTCTGCTCGAAAATTCACCTGTCGTTTCGTCTACTCTCTGCCTTATCACTTGTCATTTATCAGGAGCGTGGGCATTCACACTTCAGAGACATCACCGATCACAGCCAATCACAATCATGTGTCAGGACAAAGTTCACGTTTCTACTGTATTTAGCGGTCGAAGGCTGCGGCCCACAGACTAAAATGGAATAACACTGAGTAAGCATGTTATTATCGCACAATTCATGGCATGAATGGAGTCAATTTACTCTCTCGTCGCTGATTACTGGTGTTTGATTTTGTGTGTTGCATCATCAGCGCTGTCACCGGACGTGGTCGAATGCCCACGATCCATCTAGCGATGGATTCACAATCCATCTTGCAGCCGTGTGTAAAAAGGGACAAGAGTTCACAGATATACCTGATAATTACATTGTGCTTCGTTCCTCGCTCGAATTATGTAACGCTGCGCTGAACAGTGAGGAAAATTACTGCTCATAAGGGAGTAATAATAAAGAGAGTTAATGAGTAGTGAGGCCAGATGCTCAATTAAAACAATCAGCAGAGATCAAAAGATCACGAGCGGTGAAACTGAAGCTGCTGGGCTCGTCTCTCACGCACGAGCACAATCACAGTCTCGGTGTTTTGGAAAAATTCTGCACCGTCAGCGTCCGCGAAGCCTCACCCCTGAACTGCCTGAAACCGGCCTCAGCCTGCAATGGTGATGCACTTTTTAATCACATCTTAAACCCTAAGCCGATGAAGTCCAGTTCTCTTGCAGCCACAATTCACGATCACCAATGAATAACGTTACGTACAAACTTTTGACACAGTGCCAAAATCTTGATTCAGAAACATAATCAGACTCGCTGTTGTTGTCTCCCAATCGGTTACTAATATTCGTTAATGAAAATCCCTCGCTTAATATCAAAAACACGAGACACTGCTCGCTGAAGAAAAGAAAGACGGCCGACGTACAAACGGCAAACAGCAAAAACTTGCTTCGCTTTGACTTTAATGTTCATGTTTTGCGAAGAAGAAGTAATTGAACTTTTTTGTCATGTACATTTATCACTGCCATTGCCATTACTATTACTATTGCCTGCCATTACATCATGTTGTTCACCCAAGCCCGTGTGTGTTTAGTGTTAAGACGATTGCTCTACGCTGAGACTGCTGCACGACTGCACTGCACTGCTTCTGACATTTACTATAACCGGACCACAGTCCGTGGCGTGGCCCTGGACCAGTTGTCTACGGGCAAATGAATGAATCAATAGTGCAAAGCCGGCCTTAATCAAGTCGGGTTCGAGTAAAAAATGTGAAAGTTGCGAAATGATGTCAGTCCTGCCCTTGAATTTATGGAATCCCAGCTCGCGTTTCGCCGTCTTGCCATTTTCATTTTGCGCATGGTGCGATGTGCGTACGATCCATGAATACAAATTGCATAATGCGGGCAGCTCGTGAATGCCTGAAAAAACCGACTCTCAACCCGATTCGTCCGTCGCCGCCGGTCATTCATCATAATAATTAACTTGCCATTTCTCATAATCTGGCCGTAATTGGCTTGACTAGACCGAGAGCGTCGATGCGCATGCTAATTAACCAAAAAGCAATCAGAAAATTCCCACAGTATAGCTTTGCAAATTCATGTTTATTTAATCATTGCAAACTAATTGCTTCGCCTACACAATAATTTATAGCTCACGTATGGCGGAAAGAATTGACAATACGAATAAGAATCACGACGAGTTATTTGCCTGATCCTAAAATTTCGTGCTGCACATCTCACAGGAAGCCCTCCACGGCTCGTTGAAGTATGTGCATTGAGGGCAAATAAGTTTGCTATCCAAGTCGACGGCGGCGTCGGAGATGGCGGCTGCCACGCTGGTCTGCTGATTCTTAGCCTTGCTGCTGAAGTAGGCCGACCTCGACTCGGCGGTGGCAGTCGTCGTCGCCCGTCTGCCAGCCGTGTCGTAAACTACATTCGTCGTAGAGTCGTCACTTGAGAGCGCAGGCCAGTCGGATTCATTCGGCGTCTTGCTCCCACTTCCGCTGCTCCCAGTCTTTGACGCTTTCTTCTTACCGGTGACAGTTTTCCAGACGCTTTCACTGGGCTTCTTTGACGGTGAAGTTGATTTTGGCGGAGACGAAGAGAGCTTAGATTCCAAATTCTCCGGACACAAATCCTTTGACTTGGCACAAATGGTGCAGACTTTATGCGGCGCCTCATTTTTGTACGTGCAAAATTTGCAGTCCCATTCTTCCTGTTTTCGCCGTACGCCCTCACTTCCGCTGTTTGAAATTGTTGCATCAAATACAGACTCATTATTAGCACCTGCACAAGACTCTTCCTCCAACTCTAACCTACGAAACATCTTTTCGGTCTCGTCGAGCTCTTTGTCACCGAAAGCTTTCCGAAGACTGCTTGAAATTGCGTTTGGCGAGTCCGGATTCGGGATTTTCGTTTTATCCAATGGGAAATCTCCGAGCACAATATTTCTGCTGTTTCTACTTGCGTTGGCGTATGCGTCTTGCTTCTTTGACCGAGAGTTCTCCTTGCCTCCTTTCGGGCTTTTGTTCCCCTTTAGCAACTGGATTCCCTTTGACAGCAACTTTTCTCCGGGTTTCTTCTCGCTCTCTGTGGACGACGTTGATTTTGGCAAATCTTGCTTCCTGCTCAGTGATTTAAATGCCGTGGACGTGGAAGCGATTGGAATATTTGCGGCGGGTGGCGACTCCCTTTCTTGGCGCGACGCCGGTGGAGACGAAGTGTCCATGGGCTCCGCTAACTCTTGCCTCTGGGCACAATCAATCGGTTTGCTGAACGGAACTCGTCCTCTTCCCAGCATTTCTTGAGCGTCGTGTAGCATTGAATATTCTAGTTCCTCAGTCTTGTTTGCCTCCGTTCCGTTTGTTAATTGCACCGCTGCATTTTCATTCGTTTCCCTTTGTCTCGACTGATCAAGTAGAGGTTGAAATCCAAACTCTCTTTCTTTAAACTGCTTTTCATTTGGTCTTGCACCTTCGACAGTAGAATAGTACGGATTCTCTTCTTGCTGATGGACATGGATTTTGTGAGTCCTCGGGCGGTAAGCTCCGCTGGGCACTTGGCCATTTAGAAATTTCTGCATAATAATTTCATCAAGCTCTGCCGTCTGATCTCGTCCCCGTCCGTCCACCAAGTCGTAAGGCCGCGTAGGACTATCACTCGAAGAGAAGTGGCTGCTGGTTTGTGCAGCGCCATTTAAAGCCGAAAGTGACGGGTGAAATTGTGCAGCATTTTGATTCAGGTACGGTTGACCGCCAAGGCCCGACTTCATTTCTGGCAGTTTGTTTCGAGTCTTTGTAGCGTAACTTTTCTTCTCTGTGTTTTCCAGCACCCGCCTAGCCAACTCGCCGTCATTTTG
The DNA here is from genome assembly GCA_009869945.1 of Mesaphorura yosii. Classification (NCBI taxonomy): domain Eukaryota; kingdom Metazoa; phylum Arthropoda; class Collembola; order Poduromorpha; family Tullbergiidae; genus Mesaphorura; species Mesaphorura yosii. The sequence goes on from WIXG01000692.1 coordinate 15,806, forward strand.
TTCAGTCAAATCGACGAGAGTGTTGTCGACTGGGACTTCGGGCGCAGGTGCGAGCTCTGCTTTGGCCAAAATGAGCCTAAACCTCTCATACTCCTTTTGCTTCATTAACTCCCTCTCTGCTTCTTCTCTCTTGTAAATTCTGTGGCGAGCTTGGATCAACAATGACGCGCAGGCAGAGTCCACGTCGCCAGTGTACGCCTTTCGAGTGTTCCAGGCTTCGAGTAGTGTCATCGGATTATTTGGCACTTCTCTCTGAACTCGCTCCCATATTTGACTAAGAATCTACAAATGGAAGAAATTTTTTTATCAATCGTAGTATCGACAAAGGAATGCAGATTAATGAACGAATAGTTTACCAGGCACTCATGACTTGCAACATAACAGTCTCTGGAAAATGATCGAAGAATTTCTTCGTGGCCAACATGGTGTAATTCCATTGTGTGGTCATCAGTGCTGACATACCCCAAAAGTACCAACAAGTCTTGGACATCACGCAAATGAGCTCTGATGTTGTGAAGGAAGAAGCCGGACACTAACTGCAGTGAAAAGAAACCATCACTTAGGCAAGTTTCATACTTCGGAAGCTCTGCAAAATGAGAGAGACGTACACTGATTTTGTGAAATTCCTTTCGCCACGGCTGCTCAAGCAAATTATGTGCGTACTTCGCCAAGTCTTCAAATGCTTCCTTCGCATCACGCGGGTCAAATTCTGCAATTGGCACGCTTTGGGATAAAACCCTGGCCGTCTCAACCAACTTGAACTTTCCACGAGGTGCAGCTAAATACAGGTACTCAATGATGTGACCTGGTGAGTCAAAAAATCACAATTGAGATCAAATATTCAAATTGAAGTATTCAATGGGTAATTCTTTACCTCGGAGCTGTCGTAAGATTTCTTGTCTTTCTTCCACACTTTCAGCGTTCAACATGTCGAGGTGCCGACGGTCGAGCTCCTCAGTCACCTCATCAAGCCTTAGCCTTGACGCATCGTTAAGAAGTCTTGGAGCCTCCATTTCTTCGTCCAGCTGAGGGTTAGGAACTGTGAGATGAATTGTTGACTAAGACTAGTCCAGTTCTCATCGAGAATCAAGAACTGAGCGTGGAAAGAGTGAGAAGGATTGAAATCGCATAAGCAGCGACATGAACGAAGATTAATTTGTCCATTTTACGTACCTGATGAATGACTAAGAATATTAACAGAAGGAAAAACGAAGTAGACAGCTTCTCGTAGATTTACGATTACGAAGGATGACACCGCAATTAGCACCGTGACTAATGTTGTCACAGTGAATCAATGACAAATGAAGAATTGTTTGAACCCCTTACTTTGCCGGGTTACGCTCGAGCTCAAATACTCTTCTCAAATGTTCCTTCGTGGAGACCGTTTCTCTCGCGCCTTCAGTGCCCAAAGTGAAATGACAAAGTTATTTTCAGCAGAGCCGTCGCAGCAATGAGCAAGAAATTTTGAAAAGCGACTACAACCTCCAATACTTGCACAATAACAAATTCACGTAAATTAATTACTGCTAGCCCCCGTGTCTTTCGTCTGTTCTTGCTTCCACTGTTTAAAAAAAACCCAGCCCATGCCCGCTCAACGCATTCAGCTCTTTGAGTTCGAGTCGGAGCCTAGAAATACTTCTCGAGTAATTGTGAGTAATTTTGTGTAGTGACTTTGTTTCAATTTAATCAAGTAATATGCATATGTACACAGGAAGTTCTGACTGCAGATTAGATCAATAGATTCTAGAGCAAAGGTCAGTTGCCATGGTCATTAAATTGCTTCACTTCTTTGTTGAAGCGCATGCTCTGATAGCGACCCAAGGCGAAATCCTGTGCCACATCCAGTACACTTGAATGGTGTACTGTCGGTTTGGGCCTTCATGTCTGCTCTCCTCCCATGCCGCGGTGAAGCGTTTCCCACACACGTGGCACCCGTGTGACTCGATTCCGGCGTGTCGCCGAAGGTGTTTCCGGAGAGCATCTGGCTCCCTGAATCTGCGAGGGCAGTGAGTGCACGGGTGTGGCCTCTCCCCCCTGTGGGTGCGCAGATGTGCAGACAGCTTCTCCTTGGTTGCAAATGCTCAGCTGCGTTGGAGGATCTCAACTTGGGAGCAAACCAAATTACAATTCAATGAACAAATATAAGTCTACCTGGAAGACCTTAAAGGCAGGACTTTTGCTTAAATATTTACTTTTGTTTGCAGCTGAGCTGAAAGACAGTCTGGAAATATTAAAATCCCAATTAACGGAGATCAGTGCACGTTGTCAGATTCAAGAGATGGAATTACTGTCTGTAGAAAATATGGCTCCTAGACAGAGGCTAGAGTCCTCAGTCTAAGATCCGTTATCTTACTTGTTGTACATAACAACTTGTTGCGTGTGGAATGCACACATGTTGATAAATTATTGATGATTGCTTTACAAATCGCAATGGTACAGAAATTATTGGCATGTGCTGCAGATTGAGAAGTCCTTCCTATGAATCAAGGCTTCTTCAGTGGTTGGTTAATGACCAAACAAATTCCACTGTGTATCCACATTGGTCATCCTCATTCGTTCTTTCTGAATTGTCTATCCTCATAGAATTTCTATCAAGGTTTCCTTGTGTACACTCATTTAAGCAGTGAACTCATTCGAGTTCGAGTAAATTATTGCAGTCACCGGAAATAAAACTTGCACTTTGTAATCGTTCAGCATTACAAAATAGTAACCATAGCAACAACTTTTCGCAATCTTCGTTGAATTGAGTTTTCGCATATCCAATTGAACAAAGAGTTGTACAGATTGATATCTTGGTTTTGGTTAAGCAAGCGGGTCTTTCATAGTCATAAGAGAAGAATTCCGTAAATTCCATCCTCCGAAGAACAATTCGTGAAATTGGAAATGAGTGGAACCGGGCTGGTCGCGAAGCAAGCTAGTAAGTTAATTAACTTCTTAACACAACAAGCTTTAATAGTCTTAAACATTTATCGTTTCATTTCTTTACAGTTTTCGTGGGCGATTCGATCTTGCAATGGTTTACACAAGCCGGATCCGCATCTTGGAGCAAGTACTTTACAAGTACATACAATTGCGTCAATCTTGGAATTCCAGGCATCACAACAGATCAGACAATCCAACGACTCCAGAGTGGACGCCTCCTGGATCACCCTCGTATCTTACCTGCGACCGTTCCTAAAGTCTGCACACTGATGATAGGCACTAATGACATTGGATGGGGACAAAGCGAAGCTTATATTGCAGCACAAATAACAGAAATAATCCAAATACTCCAAGAGAAGTTGGCACCGGTACAAATACTTTTACTAGGAATTCTACCTCGACAATCTACATCAAACAAATCCGATCTGATCAACCAAATTATATCACAGCTTGATAATGGCGGGTCTGTGCGTTTTCTTGATGTGTCCAACAGTTTCTGTGGACAAGATAACTCCAACCTTTATACAGACGGGTTACATTTGTCGAGCATGGGTTATAAGGTGCTTGCTGAATCTATTTTACCTGTATTCACCGAATTAATGAAGTGATAATAAAGTCTAGTCATGTTCTAGTCCATATGATTTACTTATTCAGTACACATTCTTGCATACACTCCTCCACCGGACCCCCCTCCCCAACAATTCCGGATGCGTCCCACTGTCGAGAATCCGCCCTCCATCGTCTAGTACAAAGATCTGGCCCATTTTCACCGCCGTCCTAAGATTATACGTTACCATGACAACCGTTTTCTTGGCCGTGAGCTTTTCCAGCTGCTCCGTTCCGTAATGCTGTCTAAACTCGACGTAGCTTCATCGAGCAAATAAATCTTAGGGTGCCTTAAAAACATTCGTGCAATTGTCACTCGCAGTTTTTCACCACTGCTAAATTAAGCTTTGATGTCTGGTACACGCAAACGAAAATACACAACTTAGTTGGAAACTCGTTAATTTCCATGTATTGCGTAAACAAGCAGGCCGAATTAGTAAACACACTCACAAATTACGTGGTACATGACTCAAGATCTCCGTGCTTATCGATGCGATGACCAAATGCGTAATTTACGAGCAAGATAGCCTTAATTACTTAATTACTTTGTCATTAAGCTTGGTTTGGCCTGTCAGAGGAATGACTGGAATCTGAGCGCAATTAAAGCAACTTGGACCCTGAACCAACGCACTCACGCACTCGCACTGCTCAAAAATGGGTTTACTCATCTTGTCCCTTCTTGCCTGGTGCTTGCTTGCAACCGGCGAAGCATTCAAAGACGGTGATTCCTACAAAATTACAAGCGTCGCTGATGGAAACGCTCTGGCTGTCAATTCTTCGGGCTTCACGCTGTTAAGTGAGCCATGGCTGGACGGTGCAACCCAAAAATGGCTTGCGATCGAAGCAATTGTTGCTACAGACGCGTACCTCCTTGTACCTCACCGTCAGACTTGGGATTGGGCTAAGTTTACAGCAGCCGGGACAAAAGATAGACGTGAACAATTGCCAGATAACACAATGGTTATAGCGTATGACTCAAGCAAAGGTCAACTCATTCAGGAATCGTACATTCGTAGCGGTGGTAAAGCTCAACAGTGGCAATCGACGAGTTTGGGACATGATAGATTCTTGATTAAGAATTTGATGGATGGGAAATGTTTAGTTAATCTTGGGTAAGTGTACAATGTACAATGGATGCTCGCTGGAAGAATTTTTCTAAATCTTCGGGTCTCGCAGGGAATTGAAGCCTAAGGCGAGCCTGGCAGAGAAAGTCCAGCACAAAATGCAGAAACTTGTTGGAAAAAAGAAGAGCCATAAAGCCAAGCCAGGGGTCCTGGAGCTCCAGGATTGTGTCTCAACGGACGATAAACATCTTTGGAGACTTGAAGCCCTGCCCGCAGGTACGCCAGCGCCGATAGTCAAAGTGTAAGCTTCTTGAGATTGTCATTACCGTGCAAAAAGTGTGACTTAATTAAGTCTCAAGGTTTGGTTAATAAATAACTTGTAAACACGCAATCCATACGTGGAGCGCGAATTTAATCTTGAAATGGGTTTGATATGAAATTCGCTCTCACTTCAAATTCTTCGCTTTACCACTTCCAATTATTAAGCGTCTTTTTCATTTCTGCTGGCAGTGGCAACTCGCTTTAAGTTTATGGTTTGTTAAGAGAGGACAAATTCCCGAAAGGTTGATTCTCCAGGTCAAATATCAATATGAAGATGATCAGCATAATCTCGCTAATTCCAATTCTGTTGGCATCCCTGGCGGCCAGTAACGTTTCTGCATTGCACTTGAAGCCTGAGTTTCTCTCCGCATCGCAAAGTATACGTTTTTGGTCTCAATGTTCGCGACGAAGTGGCTGCTGGATCTCGAATCGTACATCTCCGCCTGCTCGGCAGATTTCAGGACGTCGTTCATGAACAATGACTTCGAACTCAATCGACACAACTCAAGGCGATCGACGCGAGTCTACAGCTCGACATGAAATCGGACCTTTTTCAAACATCTCCAAGGAAACATTCCCGTTCCTAATCAGTGACATCGTCGTCTCCCATACGGCGGACATTCTGGTCGGGCTTTCACAGACGACAGGTTAAACAAAAGTTGGCTACAAGAATTTTTGCGAACATATTAGAATAACAACTAGCAATTTTCAATTAGCATAATTCATGAAATTTAGAATAAGGTCTCGGTTCTGATGTTAAATTTAGGCCCTAGTATGTAATATTTGCCTTTAATGTGTACATATTTTGTCTGAATATTGCGTAGGATAAATTTACTTGTTAAGTTGCGAAATTGATGCAAATTTCATTGTAATCATTGTTCTGACGGTGATTTTACGTATTTGACTCAATTTTGACGCGCGGCGCTGGCAGCCGTATGCAATAAACTCAATAAATCGTTGCTTCAACATTTATTCAATAAAATCCCTGACCAAGTTCAAGCGCGATTCATTAATTCAGTCCGAATTACAACGTATTATTGACGTTTCGGTACTCTTTATCTGCGCTTATCAGTGCTGACTCACGTGCATGGGGAATTTATTTGCAAAAATGGATAACACGTCAAAGCGGAGCTTCATTGGACTGGCCTGGGCATAGATAATGGGCCTTGAATTTTAAAGTTTTCTGAATTGCGTGCAATGGCAATTGAAGTTCGTAGCAAACTTCTCTAAACGTGAAGTTTTTGGACAAGAACGGAAGACTTGTTAAATCTCAAAAATTCACAGCAGCGAATGACTGTTGGCCATGGCATTTAAGTAATGTCAGCCAATTTTATTATAGTGCAATATTGTAGAATGTGACCAATTAATCAATTCTTGCATGGTTCCTTACACAACAATAAATCGAAAAATTTTCGCTTTACAGCTATGGAGAGTTTCGCCACTGCAAGTCTTTCCATATGTAATCTAAATAAAAGTATAAAAAATTATCAATTAGTAGACCAAATAATTTTTTTATGTATCTACATTGTTAAGCTTCAAGCTTTAAGATTAACATTGCCAGCCGAAATGCGTCTCAAATATCTGCAAGCAGGTTCCAAAGAGCTACGTTGCGAAAGAAACTGTTCTTGGTAGAAGCTATACCAACTCAAATTGATCCTAATTTCAGCAGCCTTCTCAAAAATTAGTTTCCACCTGACCTTTATGATATACTCCGAACCCTGATTAAATTCTATACGACTGTAAATTTTACTTCCCGAATCACTCTGTTGGTTACAACTTTTAGCTTAATCATTCCAGGATGGTGGCAAATATACACTTCAGGGGAAGCTTTACCAGCCTTCGTTGCCGTAGCGCCCGAAGATGCTCATCTTCCCTGCTTCCATTGTGTGTAAGACGATTGAATATTTAAGGACTAACTGCTAGTCTAGAATTATTGAGAATTATTCACACAAACACAGCACTCAATTCAATTGAGTTCACAATGTGAATGAGCATTTAAAAGAGATTTTGTGGCTATTGCGCCCAGTATTGACGATGTTCAAATACCATTCATACATTCACTGCGAATTGCGAGTTATAGGCACTAGTAACTCGTTATCTGCGCTTCTCAGTTCTGACTCATATAAACGGGGAATTTATTAGCAAAAGTTGATATTACGTCCTCGAAAAGATCTCGATTTGCAATACTCCAATGACATGCGAAACTTGAGCCTAAAATTGCGTCATTAATCTTTATTCGTGCTTGTATAGACGTCACTCTGAACTGCGAATACAAAAGGAGACGCCAGAATTCAGAACACCCATAGTTTCCAAGTAAGTCTCGGACAGACAGTAAGTCTCACACGCTTGCAAAACACGAAAGCGAAATGGAAGAAACTGCAATTCGTCACATAAAATACCCGTCCACGAAGGCGCTGAAACCTTCCGAGCTCCAATCCTGGCTTGATGCCAACCGCGAGGCGGCTGTTGTGACAGAGAAGATTGATGGCGCCAACACTGTGTTTTGGGTCAAGCGTCAGGCCGAGGGCGGTTACTGCGAGGTCGCCCTCTTCAGCAGGTCCAATGTGGTGTACGTCTGCCACGTCTTCGACGGCGAGGCCGACTGCCAGCAGCTCGAAACAGTGTTCCAGGCTGATTTGAAGCAATTTCCCGTCCCGCTCGGCGCCATTCTGCAAATCTTCGCTCGGGATTCGCTCCAACAAAACCTGGCGGCGGTCTGCAAGGGCTTCCGCACCGGTTGCACCGAAGTGATGATCTGTGGCGAAACGACGCATCCGAAAATATCCCGAAAAATCGCATACGGTAATGAGGCACGCTTCAGAGCTTTCGGGCTGCAGTTCAAGCTGGAGGAGCAACCAGACATGGGGGATGGGAAGGGGACATGGGTCTGGAGTGACTGGGACGAAGGACGCGAGATCCTCACCGCGTGCGGAGTGGAACACGTGGAAGAGCTGAAGGATGTCCCGAGGGGGTCGCCGGAGGAGCTCAGGCAGTACGTGGACAGCCGAATTTCCAGCTACGTCCCAGCCATCGGAGGCGAGGTAGCCACTGAGAGAAGGGCGGAGGGCCTCGTATTCCGAACAAGGCGCCAATTCAGGGTCGGAGACGAAGACGCCGACGAAGTCGTGACCGCAGACGGATTTCTGGTCAAACTGCTTCGAGGTACGTACAGTACCAGCGCGGCCCCTCCAGCCCAGAAGCAGGCTACCGCACAGGAGCATGGGGCCTTGCAGAGGATATTTGAGACGACCCCGCTGGAGGGCTGGATTCAACACGCGGCGGGGCACGGCCTCTGCACGAGAATAATTACCGGCGAGAAAGATGGCAAGCCCGTGTTTGACAATGGGGCGCTGACGGCGCTTGTGGGTAATATTCACGAGGAGGTGTTGCAAAAAGGAAGGGCAGAGGCTGGAGTTGGCGCAAGTGACCTCGCCCCTCGTGAGGTTGCCCGACTGCAGGGGCAAATTCGTGGAGCGCTTTACAAATTAAGAACAAATGTTACTGCCGAATAAATGAGATTGCTGATATTTTATTTTTTAACATGCTCTTAGAATTGTTTAGGTCGGTTAAAGGAGGTGCAGGGGGTAAAGACCCCCTTCAGCATGTGTAGGTCAACTAGACCTACTGCCGACCTCTTCCTCCGCACTTACAACAGGAAGCGGATCGCCTCCACCGTCGTCGTCCAATTTTCGCTTACAACCTCGACCCCATTTAGTAATCTTGGCAGTGGAGCTCATCTTGCCAGATGTTAATCGGAACTAAAATTGATCGAAGTTCCACTCGACACAAGTTTACCGTTTCAAGTGAATAAAAGCCATTCAACGTAGACTCAATTTTGAATTTGAGCAGGCGCACGGTAAAACGTGCGAGAAAAAAGGAAAGGAAACAAAGAGCACAAGCAATTCATAATTCAAGCCCAACAAACTGGAAAAAGACTGCATATCGTGACAGCACACACAAACACGAATCATTAAATAATTTACGGTTACTCATTCAGCTAGTCGCATGTCAACATTCGATTAAGAGTTAAAAATTGACGTACACGATCCCATTTTCGGGAATTGGCGTCGTGACGCAAGTCAATTTTCCAGCAGCTCGTCGCATCGATTTTATTTCACTGCGTATTCCAGAAAAAAACTGGTCATTGTGTTTTTTGTGCTAATCAGTGCTTGTTAATCAGTGACCAGTCCAGTGCTAGCTAAATGTTGAGTCCACGAGCAACTCGCGTCTACAATTTCGTCTTCGGGCTGGCAGCTGCCTTGCGCTGTCTCCCATTCGCCTTCGATTCTCGTCAGCCAGCCATTAAAATGTATGTCCTTCGGGGCAAAGTCCGACTCCGAGCCTGCCTGAACCCAGCTCTCGACGCACTCGCCATGCTGCTCACCACAACCGGGCTGGGTCATTTCATTCTTGCCAATCGGACCGACCTGAGTCTGATCATCCCTCCGTTCATCTTCCTCGGCGCCACGTCCTTCCTGACGACCGTCAAACTCGCCGTTTACATGCACCAGGAAGACCTCGCGACTCTCGCCAACAAAATGTACGCCCTCTCGACGACGCTGGAGCATGAATTTGGGAGTCTAAGTCGAGGTCGTAATCAGGGTCGGGGTGATGAGGCCCGTCGGGAGGTGCTCGTGCTTGAAATCGGCTCGATGGGGTTTGCGGCGATCGCGTCGACGATCCCGCTCGCCCTGTTCGTCTACCAGCTGACGGACCCGATGAATCTCTACGCCTTCTACGTCGGCCCCGCCTGGGGCGGACGGCTCGCCTACGCGCTGGCAAGTTCCGTCTTCGTGTACAATCAAATTCTTTTTCTGGTCTGGATGGTCCTCATCACCTTCGCTCCGCTCTGCATGGTGACTTACTGGCTGGACGAGCTGATGTAAGCAAGCGCGCGTGCATATTTTAAAATTCCCGCCCTGCCATTTGCTTAGTGCAAAATTTATAATTTTCACTGTTTGTGTCTGTTTCAGCATTTCATTCAAGGAAGGCCGGATCAAGCCGAAAGCCACCCTGCGGAAATACAACGCAGTTCAAACTTTCGCGCTGGTCGCCTGGGACGCCACCTGCAGTCTGATTCTGACTCTAAATGTGCTCGGCTGTACAGTCCTCGTTGTGCTGGGCTCAATCATCCTCCTCCTCTTCATCAAACGCCTGAATTGGCTCGTGACCCTCGTCATTTTCGACATCGTTGTTTTCATCCTTGGTGCCTTCCACTTTGCCTTCGACCTTCAGAAAGACTGCCTCCTCAAATCGGAGCTCCTGCTGAGGCTCGTGCTATTCAAATGCAAGACGGAGCATGCAAAGGCTGTTCACGCCTCTCGTTTCCCAGTGCGGGCTCATTATAGTAAACTATTCTGGACTAAGCGCAAGACGAAACTGACCGTGTTTGGGCTCTTGCTGGAAAATATCGGCACTGGCACGCTGCTCCTGCGTGGCAGTCGTCTCGTGACGTTGCAGAACGTAAGCATGAACGTCAACGAGATGAGCAGCTCCGTCTATTAAAATTTAGCGAAGAATTAACCTTGAACCTCGAAGTTTTGAGCACTGTGACGGCTGGTCACTAACCACGGGCAATTCACTGGAGACGGGCACTTGCACTAATTACTGGCATTGGCCAGTTCGCATTGCGCAATCACAAACTGCATT